>JAPYZA010015789.1:0-10576 GCA_030522685.1 Eupelmus azureus
CCGTCGAAGACGACGCCAAGAACAATGTAAATCTCCGCAGCCAATTATTACACACCGCTAACAGCGGCGCAACGCTCTTGCGCGCACGGCTCGCGTCTATGAGACAAAAACAATATATAAAAGCCAAAGTCAACGCGAAACCTTTTACTGCGCGTAACAGTATACGCGCGGCCAAACTCCCGTTTCGCTCCATACCACACGACCAGAGAGAAAAAAAAAGAAAAAAAAAATGAAAAAAATAAAGATGCGCGGTCGTAAGAAGCATCGTCAGCTCCTACTGTTCATCGAGCGCCAGGAGGCTACTGTCTTGAGAAAAAAAAAAAAAAAGTGAATGTAATTTGCGGTTAAGTTCGGGCGGGAGGGTATCCCATTTAGTGCATAAATTACGGGGCCCATAGTGGTAGGGGGAAAAGGCAGTAGGAGTGTCGTAGGATACTTACGTCCAAGTTCGGCGATGAGCGGCGGATCGGGCCCCCAAGGAATGCAAATCACCCTGCCGATCACCATGAATAAGAAGCCAACCCAGACCATGATGCGCCTCTCGTCGAACCTGCGCCAAACAATATCGAACGTCCTCAAAGTTTTAGCTATACGTGTATAGATAGCTTTGTCGCGAATAATTGTCGAGCGAAATGTTATATATAACTGTCGTCACCTCTTGCAAAGCGTTCCCATCAGGCCGAACGTGACGCAGGCGACCACAGCCCCGACGCTCATTAGGATTCCCATGTAGAACACCGAGTCCTCGCTGTTCCAGCCGAACTGGTCCATTGTCAGCGAGGTACCGAGCCTGAAACAATTTACGGCACGACCAACAGCTCGATTATTATTGCGACTCCCGTGCTAAAGCCATCAAGAGCCCCCCCCCCCCCCCCTCTCTCTCTTTGATTGCTCTTGATGTCTTTTAATACTGGGATAGAGAAAGAATCACCTTTGAGCTTGCTTATCATTTTTTTTTGTTTGTTTTTCAGAGGAATTTCCAGTATAGTTTTAATTAGTGGTGTCAGAATTTTTAACGTTTTGTTATAGGATTCGACAAAATTAGGATTTGTTTTACTTGAATTTTAGATTTACTATCGAGTTCTTAGTTAGCACTGAGCCAAGCTAGCAAAATATATAAGCAACGGTAAAATTAAATCTAATAATTAGTAAAACAAACAAGTTGTTATTAATTACTGCGTTTCTTATTTCAATAAAAATCATTAATCTCCTTTATTACTGACATTCTAATGCATTTACAGAATATGCATAATGCATAACTATACTTGATTAATAATAATAATTATTTTGATAAATAAATAGTTTTGTATTGAAAAACACTTGGGATAAAATCGTTATCATGATATTTTTCTATTTAGTTATATGATATAAATGAAAATATTTTACGATAAAATTCTTTGTTTTCTTTATAAATTATAGATTTTTGATTTTTACTTTTTCTGCTCAATTTCTGGATACTCTAGTTTCATGAAATTATAAAAAGATTTATTATGTACATTTTAAATATAATTATTTAATATATAGTTCATGACTTTTAGCGATGTCGTACAAGTAGGTTAATTAATAATACATTTTTAAGTTAATGTTTCAAAAGTGCATTATCTGGCTCAGAATAAATTTAAACTAAATCAAATTTATCCCTGTAATTTTATTATACCTATTATTCAGTAATTACGTGAAAATAAATAGTTTGCTGAAAAATAAAGAAAGCAAGCTCTAAAATGAATGGAATATGCAATGATGATGAAGCTCATTTATATTTACGTTTCTAATAGCACAAAGTTGAAAACTAAGACAAAGAAGGTGCATATTAAGGTCCAGGAGGCCAGGTAATCCGGTTTCATGGCTTTCCACGTTTCCTTCTCTGCGCATCACGAACCCAAAAACAAAAAAAAATTAGCACCGCACAAGCGTAAATAAAAACACAGGTTGGCTCATTATATTTGTATGTGCACAGTCGAGGAGCTTTTTTTTAAGCTCTCGAGGCCATGAATATAAGCGATGGGTGAATTACCAGATGCCTTGCCCTGATCTCGCATGGCTTCCTTGGCGGCGATTTTACGCTCATTGAAGCTCCCGGGCAGAAAGAGAGCGAAATTGAGCAGCCCCATAAGTACGTTGATCCAGCCGGTAGCTGTGTACATGTTTACGGGCAGGCCCATCACCTTGTATCCGTCCTCGCCCAGTAGGGCCACCGCTGTTTGCAGCGCCGGTCCTACAATGAAACCAAGCACCTGAAATTTTTTTTTTTACATTTATTAGCTTAGATTCAGTTTGCTTGCGAATTACTTACTTTTTTCTCGATAATTGTGGCGTTGAAGAGGAAATTTATGAGGTTTAATGATATATATAGGACTGTTGGTGTTTCTTCTTATCCTGATTACTTTTTAGAAGCTTAATTTGCAAAATTAAGTGAATACTCAGATCATTAATAAAACTCTGCGTAATTAGCTCTTTTTACAATCGCAAAAAACTAAGTAATTTTGAAAAGCATAAAATTTTAAAAGCTCTTCCTAAAAATTATTCATTTCATATTTTTAAATTAAGTTTCTTTAAAATGTTTCCCATTCGAATCCCAAGGATGTTAAAAGTTTCTTTTATTAAAATAAATGTAAAAAATTTATTTTTATTTTTATTTTTGCAGATAAAATTTATGATTTTCAGTGAAAATACTTTGTTTCGCTTTATATAAACTCGAATTTTGCATAGGAAAATAGTTATTAAAATACAAAAGAACGATCTTGATCTTTGAATTGTAAAGAAAAGCAAAACATGCCATCATCTTACAAGCTGCATTCTAAGAAATTGATAAACCTGCTATACATACGGTAATGTTAAAAATTGAAATGCACATTAAAAGTGCAAATACTATGGCTTTATTGCTAACCAATTTATCGCATCTTTATTATTGGCAAAAAATGGCGAATTCAGAAAACCGCGAGTAAAAAATGTGCTTCATTAAACAAACAAGTTTGCCGAGCAAACAAAATAAATTCATATATATATATATATATAGACAGGGAGCGCGCGAGCATTTCATAAAATAGCCGGTCCCCGCGCAGCAAGCGCGCAATTCAGACATTTGAATATTATCTCACGAGGCTCGCTGCAAAGGAAAAGAAAGAGAAAATATGGGAAAAAGGAAGCTCGCTCGTGCTCGCTCGTGGCGCATAAGCGAAGAAAAAGAAACGGGGAGACAGAAGAAAAGGAAATTCGAGATTAGTCTCGGCGACACAGAGACAGAGAAAGAAACAGAGAGAGAGAGAGAGAGAGAGAGAGAGAGAGAGGGAGTATCGTTACCTGCGCAAGGGAAACCATGGACACGGCCTGGATCCTCTCGGCCAGCTTGGTAGCGGCGGACAGATAAGAGCGCGCCACCGCGATGTTCGCTGAAGCAAACAAACGAATGAGCTGCAGCGCTGTGTGTGTGTACTAGTCGTCCTCGTCGTTCCTTAAATCCCCCCCCCCCTCCCCATCCTCCGAAAGAAATAACGCGACAGGCATTCGCACGCGGCGCAGCAGCGGAGAAAAAGCATCGAGTCGCCGCTTGCACCTCGGCGATACGGGTAAGCGCGAGAGAGCTCCCCGTAGTCTGCAAGCTCCTGGGGGCCCCTCGAGGGCTGCGTCATTCGAGTCGCGCGTGTTTTTTTCTTTCTTATATTCGCTTCTCGCTAGTCTCGTATTAAGCTAGATTGCGTTTTTCGCTTCCAAGATTTTTCTCTGGCCTTTCTTTTTTCTCTTATATTAAACGAGCGATTTGAGACGGGTACTTTGCAGTTTTCATTGCTGCTGCATGAGAATGGCTCTTTTAAGCTGGTGGAACACTTTTCTTTTTTTAGTGGGAAATGATAATTTTGAGTTGGGGTTTATTAACGAAAAAGTTGTCGGAGAATCGTCAACGTTATTTCTTTCGGCTGCGCTTATCTTAAAAGTTCAATTATTAGCTTGCTGAAAATGAATTGACATATTTTAGATAATTATTATGTTGATATATCGAGAATATCATTACCCCATTATTATCATCCAGTCCATCGTATTAGCGAATTAATTATTATTGATTCTTCTTTTTTAATAATTTCACCAGATAGATACACTAATTTCAATATTTTTCCACAGATTAATAAGATGTCTCCGATTTTAATATTAAAAGTACGTGCAGACAAATTTTTCGATAATAATTACACACTCAACAATGAAGCATATTTCAGCCAAAAAAGATCCAATAAGAACTTCATTATCAATGTCAAGCAAGTTAAGAGCTCAAGAAGCATACTTACCCGAGCTGACGCCGACGAGGAACCTCGAAGCGATCATCATGGTCTTGTGATCAGCTGGCAGCACCTCGACCAAACTGTACATTGCCGAGGAGAGCGTAAACAGTCCAAGAGTAACGAGCAGCGGCAGCCTGACCGAGCCTCTCCGATTGCCCCACCAGCCAACCAGCGGCGAGAAGAGCATCTGGCCCAGAGGGTTCGCCGCGACTACGTAGCCCATGAACACCTTGTCGGCCGACGGGTCCAGCTAGCAGAAGCGAAAACGGCTGCGTTAATCCCCCAGACTTAATAATTCAAGTTCGATCCTCGTAAATATTCGCCGCCAGAAATTCCCTTTGTCTAAGCCCGTATAGCCACCTACACGCGGCGGGCTTTTTGCGCGCGGCCGAAAACAAATCGCAGCCGTGTAGCCGGGAGATTCCAGCGCTCCTCTCTTTTTTTCTGCCTTTAGAGGGCTCCGCGCGGAATCTCATCAGTCCTTTCTTTGGCTTAGAGGCACTCCTTTGCGGATTTCCGAGTGCATTTCTCGCCCGCGCCGCCGCCGCCGCCGTTCGGCGTACTTCGAATCGCTTCGTCGGAGAATTTTAATTCAATACATTATAGGGGCCGCAAAAAGCGCTAAAGCGCTCTCTCGATCGCTAAATTTATTCGAATAAGCGTGCGCGCGAGCTTTTTCCCGAATAAGTATATGTTTATGAGGAGGGCCCAGAGTGTATGAGAACGACATGTTTTTAGCTGTGTTTTTTAGATGCGAGCTCAGTGCATGGATGAAAGCCTAAAGTTTTATGCAAATCAAGTGGTTTGTGCAGCTTACTTTTGAAAACGACTAATGAGTTTGAAGAATGAAAAGTAATAATAATAATGATTTGATGAAAGAATGAAAGCTATTTACATTTTATTCCATATTTAAAGTAAAGCGCTCCAAGTAGCGTATATAACGCATTAATCACATTTAAAAGCAATTGCGGCGCCATTCCTCGTCAATTCAAAGCGAAAGAGATAATTTGCAAAGTATATGTACCGAAGGCGCGCGGCCCGTGCGGCGTCCTAAATCATAAAACTTGAACTCGCACCAAAAAGTTTATCTTGCAAATCGTAAGGGATTTTATCGCTCGGATCGTAAAAAGCATCTGCGAAACTTTGCGAGGAAAATGAGCACAGCGGATTAACGAGCGACAGAACTGCGGGGCGCGCCGCGAAATTTCTTAGGCGCGGGCGCGCGGCTTACCTTCTGGAGATAGGGATAAACGCCGGTCAGGATGATGCTGAATCCCAGGGACATGAGGAACATGGTGAAGTAAATCACGTAAATGCTTCTGTAGCGCTGGCGACGCTCCACAGCCGTCTCCAGATCGTCGTCCTCGAGAGCTGCTCGGTTCCTCCTAGTCCAAATTAAATCAAGTTTTCGGTCAATTTTTAACAAATCGGAGAGTCACTTTATCAACTCTTATTCATTATTTTAATACAAATAGTACATTTTCATACAAGTCTGTAAAAGTTAAATTTCAAACAAGCTTGACTTTTTTTTGCCTGAAAAAAGGGCGGGTAATAATCCTCTTCTGGAATTACATAATATTTGCGTGAATCTAGCATTATGTTATCATTCAATGATTGTAAACAATATTTTTTTAAATGTAAAGTGAAAAAAGTGCAGCTGTTTTATGCAAACTGTATCAATGATGATTTATTTACATGCAGAATTAAATTATTCACAGGAGGCTGTATAATGTAAACATCATATTATTTCATTCAACAAACGGTACTCTAAAAGCGCTTTTAACAATAATAAAAGAAATGATTATAGATGTTTTCAAATTTCTTAAACTTATAACACTGAATAACAAGTAAATAATACAAAAAACTGAATCTTAAAAACAATAAATTTTTTTAAAACCAAAATGCATGTATTAATTATAAAAAATCTTTAAAGTAGATTTCTTTTCAGCAGAGAATAAAACAAACTCTGGTAAAACAAAACTTGCTTTAGTCAAGCATTATTAGTTAAACACATGCGCCTGCACACATACATACACACACGCGCGCGCGCGCACCAAACGAACGTTATTCTGAAAGAAATATTTTAATCGTATTTTGATTCTAAATAATTGAAATAACTTTGTTGTTTAAAAAACTATTTGACTTTCATAAAGTTCTGTAAGCAACCATTACCTTTGGATATTCAAGATAAGCATAAGCTTTATACTTCATTGTTTCTCAAATAGTATGTTCTTAGTAACATACATAGTTTGTGTGAAAATTAAATGTTAGTTCTTATTCAAACAAAGTGCATAGTTATTAAGAAATTAAAATTAAATTAAAATTAAAATTAATAAATTCAATTTCTATTTGTAATATTGTTAATAATCAAGGATGTAATACTTAACTAAACTGTTTTTAGTAGAAACGTGTTTTCATAAATAATTACTTAAAAACATTTACAATCATGATATAAACAACAATTCACTCTCAATGCACAATGCCATTTCTGCACATAAAGACACCATAAAACTAACAAAATTCATGAACAGCGAAATTCCGAAAAGGAAACATTGGTTTTGCCATTTTTTCTTGCGCGCCGCTTGTAAAAGCGTCGGACTGTCGCGATGCTTGACAAATCACCTGCTATTTCGTACAAGCCGCTTGGAGGGTCAGGAATTAATGTCGACATCATAGAAGCAAGCGAGCTCGCTCATAGTCACTATACTTTGCCAAGAATCAGCATCATATAAACCGCGCATTGATGCGTCCCAAGCGAGATTCCTAGCTTTTTATTGCACGCTGTGAAATTGTAGCTTTTAAAGGCATGTCATTTTAAACCGAATGATTTTAAGCCGAAGGGTGAATTCTCGTTGATTTAAATAAAATGATGTTACAGTTATCTTACGGATTGATACATCAGTAAATAAATAAAATCATTCAACTGATTGAATAACTGCGAATCGTTGATTTAAAAATTTAATAGATTTTTTGTAATAGTATTTCAATTTATTGATTGAGTAGGTATTCATTCTTATACTCATGTTTTTTCTTTGTCCGCTTGTGATTGATACGGATTATAAAAAAAAAATACAAATTTTATTCCAACTTCCGAACCAAGTGAATAAAAGTAATCACACCCTACATATTTATAAAATTTCTCATAGCCTGAATAATATTAAGCAAAAAAGAAAGAAAAAAAAATGAAGCAAAAGCATTGTTCCTTTGCATCAATAATTTCCACATTTGACTCAATTCATTAACGTCAGTACTCGTTCGCACTGCGCTGATATTATGTCAGGGATGCGGCAATCTGATTATCGATCGACCCGTTGCGCTCAAAGCGGAGCGCCGGATAAAAAGAAAAAGTTTATAAAGAAGTCGCTCAAGGCTGCCTGCGCGCAGTCCAGTCGTAAAGCAATTCAGTAAATCGCGCGAGTTTGAATCACGTACACGAGCGACACGCACGTGGATAGTCGAGACGTTATATGCCCCGGCTTAAAGGAGCCTCGTAAAACAGCCCTCGCAATTGCGGAAAACAGACGGCCAACGGGAAGGAACATTTTTTTTTCCAAAGATACAGGGTTGTTTGCTGTATACATATATGTTATACAATTCCTTTCGCTTTTTTCTTTTTTTTATTTCAAGGAAAATATTTGTAAAAGTTTTTTTTGTGGGAATTCAATGCTTTGTTCTTACGGATGAATGAAAAACCTAAGCTTGTGTTTATGAAAAAGAAAAAAATGTTTGCGCAGAACGACATGCGACTCGTTTGACATTTCCTTTGAAAGTTTGGCCTGAAATCCAGGAGAAAAATAAAATCTTCAGAACGTAAAGGATAGATTGAAGGAAAAAATGTGTAAGTAAAAAAAGCTCTTTCTAAAATGTACTACTTAAGCAATAGAGTATCGAGCGCTCCCGTATTTTCTAGGCAAATAGGCAAGCGGAAAAATAGAAAAAGAGATGCAAAAGCAAGCGCTATAGGTCACCGACCAGCTCCTCCATCTCGACGAGAGCCTGCGCCACCAGGTCATCCTCGCGGGACGTTATCGCTCTCGTCTCTTGTCACGCGGCGAAGCTCCCAGAATCTCTCTCCCGCGCCGCCTCGGCTCTTTCCTCGGCTCTGGGCTGACGACGATAAAAGGCAAAAAAAGGGCTTCAGATAAGGCCGGCCAAGCCTTTCCTGCGGCGTCGCTTTCTCTATACTCTTTGCTGTCATAAAAGTCGCTCATTGCGCGGATATTTCATCTCGCCTCTTCTCTCGGTTATTGGCATCGCTCACGTTCCGATTGTTATTCTGAAATCAGTAAAATTGGACTTTTTTAAGTTATCGGCTAGTGTTGACTGCTTGGAATTTCAAATGCTGAGTGTGAAAGAAATATTGAGTGTATGCGAGTTGTCTAAATGTTACATATTATTTTAATTCACTTGTGTATTGTCTTTTTTGTTATTAAAATGTTTATTGAAATTACTTTTATCTAAGTATTATTTAAATATATTATAATAAAAACAATGAGAAACTTTAAACAGGAAAATTTTTTATACATTCAAAATATGCGGAATGAGTATTTGCAAAACATTTTCTTTCAGAAATATTAAATATTAACATGATTTTGGATTTTTCTGGGTTTTAACAAATTTTAATAAACTTTATACTGGCGTTAGAAAAATTGAATAAATTTAAAATAGTTTACGATCCCACGATCGTAGAAGATCAGGAAATTGAATTGCCGTATGAAAGTAGGAATCTGCTGTCGATATCAGTCTTGAAATATGCGACATTGATGAAGATTTCTACTTTATCGCCAGTTGAAATGAGAATACGTATAATTATAGTCATGAATTTTTCGTATTTTTAGGATTTTATAATATCTATAAGGATATCATTATTAAAAGTGTATTTTATTCCTGGACAAATTAGTATTAAACAGAAAATTTCTATAAAATTAAAAGATAACTTTCATATAATTTTTAGAACTGAGATAAAATTTTGTTCAATTATGATATTACACAAATAAAAAAGCATATTATTATATATACATATATATAGGAAAAATATAATTGTTTTAATTCATTGGTAAAATTTAAATATTGAATATAGTGATATTTAAAAAATATTAATAATATTTTAAGGTTTCTAAGGCAATATGTACTTATTTATATACCTTAAAGTTCAAATGTATACATTTTTATATAATATTAATGTGTAGATTACACTGAAAAAATTCTTAATGAAAGCTACCTGCGATACACATGGTTAAAATAAAAGTTGTTGTCCCGTTTAATTATTTAAACTTTGTGAAATTAATAACAAAGATATTATAACTGATACAAAGCTACTTTGTATTAAATATAAAAATTTTTTAATAAAGTACAGTTTCTAATCTTTACCAATTAATTAATCGCTTAAGTCACCGATACGCTGATGAATTTTCTCGGCGTTTATAAAAACATTATTTTGATAGTTATATCAATTAAATTTTTGCATTTTTAAATAGTATTCGAAAATTGCTTTTATATTTAACTTAAAAGAAACTAATTTACCTTCGAATGAAAAAGTATTTCTTAGTCAAAAATTATCAAGTATAATCTGAGCCATTTATATTTTTTGCTGATAAATTTCAACTTAGTGGGTTATTCATCTTTTATATATGTTGCTCCAGTATCTTGCGTACTGATAAAGCATGCAAAAGTATACGATCCGTAGTGAATGAACTGATATGAACGTAGACGAATGCCTGTTGCTGCTCAAGTTAGTGTTAGAAAATGAATATGTTAAATTATATTTTACAGTATTTTCTTTGATTATTTATGAAACAAAGTATATAAGGTACTGTTTTTAAAATGTCTATAAATTATTAAACAGATCTAAAACAATACTGTATATACTGAATATTCATACAATTTTTCCAAGTCAGAATTTACCATAAATTAAATTTGAGAAAAATATCGACAGTCATCGGGGCAATATTGACAGTCAACAAATTAAATATTGAAAGAATAATTTCAGAGAAGCTTTATTACGTAATTGGCAACATTATACGGCGGCATCAAAACCAACAATTACCATCTAAAAAATTACCAAGCCTAGACAGACTACCTTGTAACACCGGTAACAGAATATCGCGTTCACTCGTTTTAAATATTCTCGATTCATGTTTTGCTCTCATAAATAAATATTCTCGCACACGACCCCGAAATTTTGCTTCAGCCTCCGCCTGATTATCGTCTTGCCTTCCAACTAAAAAAAACCCTCTCCATCCCGTAATTCCAAAAAATCCATCACTTCATAAAAAAAAAAAAAAAAAAAAAACCGAAAAAACCAA
>JAPYZA010015798.1:0-11631 GCA_030522685.1 Eupelmus azureus
GAGAGAGAGAGAGAGAGAGAGAGAGAGAGAGAGAGCGGCAGCTGGCAGCGCCGACGACGTTCGCTGTCAAGAGCAAGGCACCGTTCGCCACGCAGTCTTAGCTCTCTGCAGATTTCACCATAGTTTGTTGGGTGTATGGCGATTGTTTCTCTTCTGAGTTTTGGAAGCTCCGGTGATACTGAAAAAGCGATATGAGGAGGCTTAAGCGGTGATAACCGAGAGTCAAGAAGAAGAGGACGAAACAATTTTGGATCGCGCGAGCTATGCCGAGATGCCAGTGAGCCATGGCAGCTGTCGTAAAATCGTGCCCTCGCTGCTGCCGATGCTCCTTCCCGTCGATGCTCCGGCTGCTCCGGCTCATCCTGCTCGCTGCACTCTTTCGATCCGCTACTGGTGAGTTAACAATTCCGTTCAAATTTTTTTCACTTTGTTCCTACTTTCCATTATTATTGGCCTTTGACAAACCGAAATGAGTATTATAGAAAGTTTATGCGGCCTGATAGAATATAAGCTCCCATCCAACTCTCTCTCTCTCTCTCTCTCTCTCTCTCTCTCTCTCTCTCTCTCTCTCTCTCTCTCTCTCTCTCTCCCCCCCACCCCCCCACACACACCCCCACGCACACATCTGTGGCTTTTCGTAACAAACAAATAAATCTATTCTATTCTTCAAGTTGGGAAGCGATAGTGTGGAGAAAAGGTATTTTATAGCATTGCTTAATCGTAGGCAAAAGATCGATCACGTGGTGCGCCAATATATTAGCTTTCCGGTACTCTCAATGTTAAAGATGTTAACTTAAAACAAAAAAAATTTCTTATTATGATTTTATACAAAATCAATCAAAAAGTTCAACAATTGAAACACAAATTACGATTAAATTTTAATTTTTAAAAGGGCTGATTTAACTTTCGAGTTAAAATATTTGTTTATTGCAACACACAATATTTGAGTACTATTACAATAATAAAAAAAAAAACTTAAAAAATATTCTAAGTAAATAAAATATGAAATATGTAAGTAAAGAAGTTTATCATGGTAATGGAGAAAGGACTTTTTAATTACAAAATCCTAACGCAGATGTCATAGTACACCATCATTATTAACCTTTATGTTGTTTGATTATGAACATTATTATTTGGAAATACATATAAATCTCGCAAAGTAAATAAGAAATTTGTATGATCTATATGCTTCTATATTAAAGCATTTACTTTTTATTATTATAAATTAAAATTCTTGCGTTAAAAACTAATTAACAGGTTTTTAACGTTAGATAAAGTAGGAAACTGTGAATACTAATCAATAAAAATCGAATTTCATTTACTTAAAAGATTTTCAATGATTCTTAAAACTTCTAGATTAATAAAAATAAGTTTGATGTACAAATTTAATATATCAAAATAAATTATGACAAATTTAGATTAATTACGGTGTGATGGAAGGGTTGACGAGCGGAGCGAGCAGGGGGGGGGCGGAGCCCCACTAGAATATATATATATAATTTTAAACATATCTTTTCATACTTAGACCATTATAAAGCAATAAAATAGTGACAGTTTCTATTGCAATTAGCCGTGAGAGTTTCTATTCTAATATGAATTGATAAAGTAAGTTTTACCAATTCAAATACAAGCAATAACATGGAAAATGAAGTGATAAAATAATTGAATATATCATGCGAAATAAATATTAGAGTGTGAAAGTTATTAAATGATATGTGGTTTCTAGTTAAGGCCGAAGAAGACGAAGAATACAAAGGCAAATATCTGGGCAAATTGAACGTATATCATCACCAGGTCAGCGGTGATGTCTATGCCGTCGACGAATACACGCTTCTACTAACAGCCTTTAGTTACGATGGAAACGGCGCGGACACGTTCTTCTGGGCCGGGGCATCCAATCGTCCTGGGCCTCAAGGATTCATAGTACCCGATGAATTTGGCAAGTAAGTTGAACCTTCAACATTATATATATAATAGTGAGAACGAGCGCGCTACGTGCGCCTCGTAATTGTTGACAGATTTTATACGTAACCTATGCAAACTTCTTCTGTTTTTATTATCGATCGTATATATTAAAAAGATTCGAGAATCGATATTAAACTCGAAATTCGGCTACATATCGCATGGGATATATATATATATATATATATATATATCCCGCTGCATGGAAATATTCAACTTTCCGTTCATTTCTGATGCACGAAAAAGGGCCTTTTTGATGCACATGTTGAAAAAAGTGTATTATTAAATACATCTTTATTTTAAATATAATCTAGAGATTAATAAACTAAGAACCCTTTGATTCCCACTGTGACACATGGGTAACATGAAAATTTCGTATGTGGTTGTTATAACAACATTATTTCCATGTATTTATTGGGAAATAATTTTAAATGTACTTGCAGCATTCTCAAATACATATAAAATATAATCTGATAAGATACTTTAAAAAATTATTTTGTCAATTTAAAACAAAAAGTAATAGTAAAAATAAAATCTATATTGAAATTTCATAAAATTTATTGGGGAGGCAAAGGTTTAAAATCAAGGAAAGTGAAATTTCTATTTCGTGTTTTACATTAATTTTAGAAAAAGAAAAAAAAACAGAAATAAGTTTTTGGCAGCCTTAAAATGTAGAAAAATTATGTAATTTATCTTGAATAGAAGAACAAAAAGTTATAAAAAAGACATTTTTATCACTAAATTCTAACATCTAATAAATTAGTTCTGGACTATTTTGAAATTAACTGGAAATTTTGCATTTTTAGAACAGTTTTTGTAGTGCTAAGTTGAGTTTCGGAATAAGCTCAACATAAACATTTGCTGACACAAATCATCCATTTACTAGGAGAGGCCACGGGATTCGGGTCACAGATATTGATGAAACTTTGGGAAATGTTTTTCGGTACCAAAAAATGAACAAAGCCGCAGTTGTACAGTCTAACGCTTTCGAATACTCGAGTTATGGACACTTGCAGTCTTATTTTAAGCAAAGTATGAAAAATGACCTTCCACTTAAAATATAAACCATTAAGTCTAGATAAATCCTTCATAAATTTACAATAAACAACATGAAACTATGGAAAGCAAGCTTTAATTTGCCGTTTTCAGAATAAAGAAAGAATAAATAGGACCAAAGTTATGCTTGTTTAAAGTTGAGCAACAAAAGTGTACTTAAAATCGAACTTTTGACATATGGCATTTTATTATTAATCAGTGTATTTTCGTTGCTCAATTTTAAACAAGCATAACTTTGGTCCTATTTATTCTTTCTTTATTCTAAAAACGGCAAATTAAAGCTTGCTTTCCATAGTTTCATGTTGTTTATTGTAAATTTATGAAGGATTTGTCTAGACTTAATGGTTTACATTTTAAGTGGAAGCACATTTTTCATATTTTGTTTCAAATAAGACTGCAAGTGTCCATAACTCGAGTATTCGAAAGCGTTAGACTGTACAACTGCGGCTTTGTTCATGTTTTGGTGCCGAAATACATTTCCCAAGGTTTCATCTAGATCTGTGACCCGAATCCCGTGGCCTCTCCTAGTTAGATAACAAAATTTTGATTTACGGTACGAGTAATAACAGCTAACAGACAAAGACCACAAAGGACAAGAATATCATTGTTTAATACAGATAATAGATATAAATACAAGGAAGTCTTATTCAATGAGTTTTATAATTTTATAATTTTACACAAAATAATTATAATACATAAGTTAAAACGTAAAATTTAAATAATAATAAGAAATATAATAATTTTATATTAATAATACATTTATTATTAATTATAAATTCTTAAAATCTACAACTAAACTCATGGCTTAGTAATCATATTAATACTGAAAGATTTGCAAAATTATTTTCCTATATATATTAAATATTATTACATGAAGCATTGGGAATAAATAGGAGCAATAAAGAAATAACCTGAGAAATCCAAAAACAGATAAAAAGTTATTTAAAGAAAATAATAAATATTGTACAGTTATTATAGAATTTTTTTACAAAAAGAATTTTATCTGCAAATTTTTTCTTTTTTTCGAAAAAATGATCACTTATTTCATTCAAATTTAAAAAATATTTAGCAGTATACTTGAATAATACATTTTATTTATTGTTTTAGAACAAACCTTCTGGTCCGCTATCATAACAAGGACTTTACATTGACCCTGCCAGATAACAAAAAAATCACCGACATCAAATGGTTTGCAGTCTACGATTTATCAACGCAGGTGAGTCAACATATGAATAAGTAAATCACCTCTAAAATTTGTAGCTGCAGCTATACTTATATTTGCAGAATATATTGAATTATAAATAGTATATCGCGTTGGTATAAAAGAATCGAAAAATTTTTGATGCAATAATGTTAAGGAAGCTATTATAAAGCTGAGGCAATTCGCGCTCTCGATGATTTTTCAGAACACCTTTGGCGATATTTACATACCGGAGGAATTCGATCCACCGGCACCCCAGCGCATCGGGCAGCTATCGAAATCATCCTCGGTACGTAATGTCTCCTCAGAGTCGATAGTCATAGTCGACGCCAAGACGATTAGCATAAACCAGTTGACGTATGATGGTCTCGGCGAGGACACCTACTTCTGGGTGGGCCAAGGCTCGAGGCCATCGCCCAAAGGTACCAAAGTTCCCGACGAGTACGGATAGTGAGTATATATAACAGCTCTCTTTCTCCATATGTTTAACTATTTTTCTCAAATTATCTGTAAATTTGAAATTTTTTTGCTACATTACATTGCTTGATTCTCGCCACTGATCTTTCCTTTCCTACTGCACACACACACACACACACACACACACACATATATCATCTCTCTATATTATAAAGATGTTACGCTGCCACCGCTGCCGCCGCCGCCGTGTATAAGAATTCAGGACCCCCCCCCCCTTATCTCCGATACTAGCCGTTATTTTGAGGCGTTTTACGTTATTTTTCGATATTTTTACAATAATTTCCTCGTTTTGACATTGTTTTTTCCAATATTTTGCTATATTTTTGCTTATATTTTGAATTATCCCCCTTTATCTCCGAAACTAGCCATTATTTCAAGGTGTTTTACGTTATTTTTCCACTTTTTACGTTATTTTTCGACATTTTTACCTTATTTTCCTCGATTTGACGTTGTTTTCTTGATTTTTTGCGATATTTTTGCTTGATTTATGAATTATTCCTCTTTATCTCCGAAAGTAGCCGTTTTTGAGTGGGTTTGCGTTATTTTTCCACTTTTTAACGTTATTTTACGATATTTTTACGTTATTTTCCTCAATATGGCGTCGTTTTCTTGATATTTTTCGCGATAATTATGCTTAATTTATGAATGATCTCCCTTTATCTTCGAATTTAGCTGTTATTTCAAGGTGTTTTACGTTCTTTTTACAGTTTCTTGCGTTATTTCCGATATTTTTATGATATTTTCCTTGATTTGACGCTGTTTTTTTTTTGCTTTTTTATATTTCAGCTTAATTTATGAATTATCCCTATTTATCTCCGAATATGGCCGTTATTTCGAGTTTTACGTTACTTTTCCACTTTTTTACGTTATTTTACGATATTTTTACGTTATTGTCCTTTATTTGACTTCGTATTCTTGGGATTCTTAGATATTACTACTCAATTAATCTAAAATCCTGAGTTATCTATAATAATAGCTGTTGTTTCAGAGGATCGTACGTAATTTTTTCACTTTTTTACGTTTTTTTCAACATTTTAACGTTATTTCCCTGGATTTAACGCAATTTTCATTATTTTTGAAGATATTTGTGCATAATTTATGACAGATCCTCTTTTATCTCCGAAAACAGCCATTATTCTTTTATCTCCGAAAACAGCCATTATTTTGAAGGGTTGTCCGTTATTGTTTCACCTTTCTTTGATGTAACATCGATATTTTGCATTACTTTTTATAGTACAGTTACAGTATTTTTTTACTTTTCTAACTTTCTTTTCGATTTTTCAAGGTTATTTTCCCTGATGTTTGTTTGTTTTTGTTTTAAGAATGGGGGTTGGCGCACGAAGCCCCCCTAATATATATATATATATATATATATATATACACAATAGTCTTGTACAAATCATTTTATATGTTAAAGATTATTTTTTAATTTCATTTGATTTTCCATTAACAGTTTGGATCCACTTCGCACGTACAAAAATGATGATATAGTAATTCAACTACCTGGAGAAATGACAGTTTTTAATATCGATTGGTTAAGCATATACGATGTCAGATCGAAAACAAACTTTGGTTTTGTCATTATTCCAGATGGACTGAACGTACCTCCATCTCTCGTTAAAGTAAAAAGAAATATTATTAACTTAATTATTTTTTATGATTAATAACAAAAGGATAAAACTCAACTGCGTTTTGATCAAATCAGGTTATTAAGCACTCAAAAACGATGCCAAACTGCGTGCAGCTTCACAAACGATATCAAGTCGGCTGGGAAATCTTCGGGCCTCAAATCACCATTCAACTTGCTGGTCAAGTCTGTAAGTCTTTATTCAATAAAATTTTATTAGAAAGTAAAACAGTAAGTGACATATTGTTGTCCTGTGCGTCGCCAGCGGAAAAAGAGTATATGGCTTTTGGCCTTTCCGGTTCGGAAGAGAAGAGCCAAATGGAAGGAGCTGATGTGACAATTGCCTATATGGACAGCTCTAGAGGTTTCGCTACCGATTACAACGTCACTGCCAAAGCACCGGTAAATAATCCAAAGATATAATAATTGGCTAACGTTTTAATATATTTTTTTCAACACGTTCATGAAAAAGGCCCTTTTTTGTGCATCAGAAATGAAATTTTGCAAATTAAAGTATTCAAAATTTGTTTAAATTGTTTATAAAATTTTTTTTTTTTTAAATTCACAAATTTTGAAAAAATTTGAAAATTTTGAAGAAAACATTTAAAAATTTTGAAGAAAACATTTAAAAATTTTGAAAAAATTTAAAAATTGAAAAAATTTGAAAATTGAAAAAATAAAACAAAAATAGCAACAGTACATTATGTGCCAAGGGCGATAAGTGGACCTTTATTGCCTGAGTGTGGAGTTTGCAGTGCGAGTCGTAATGAGCTGAAGGCGTGTGCGTATTGCGAGCCGAAGACAAGTACTGCAACCACGCGAGAGCATAAAAGTTCACTTGTCCGTGGTACATACAGTGCTTTATGTAACGCAGGCATTGATATTCGGGTTTTTTTGGGCATAATAAATGAATATGTATACACACACACACACACACACACACACACACACACACACACATATATATATATATGTGTGTGTGTCTGTGTGTGCACGCGTGCGAGTATGTGTGTATTAATATATAAGTATTTTGTTATTAGTTTTATTCGTCTTTAAAGCAGCGGGCAATAAAGTGGACTTTATTATCTGCTGCTCTGCTTCATTGCCCAGCGGTCTGAAAATTGTCACTTAAGGCCCGCTTTTGGGGTCAATAAAACGTGAAAATCGTGCCTGTGTTACATAAAAAATATTAATGTAAATTTTTATTGGAATAATACAATTATAAAGCCCTAGATTTTCCATCTCTTTTTTGTGGACAAAAATGGGCCTCTGCATGCTCTTGTTAAAAACAGCACAGTGGATTAACAAGGGAGGAAGTGGCTGTTTCAGACTCGGATGAGTTTTTGAGCACTCGTGTCCGTCTCGGGCGCCAAATCTCGACTCACTCGTGCTCAAAAATCATCCTCGCTAGAAAAAGTCAATTTTCCTTCCTAGTTGAATAACATGCTATTTTAATGATCCTAAAATTTTCATGAATTTTCATTCTATAGTGCGCTAAAGTACTAGGACAATACAAAGGCGTGTGTAAAGACGAGCTTGTTGGTGGTCTAGACAGTAATCAGCTTTACACTGCAGCTAGAGAAAACGGAATAACCATTGTTACTTACAGAAGAACTTTGATTTCTTGTAATTTTATCGATATCTAAGTATTAAACTTCAAACTTAAACAAGGATGTTCTTTCGCTTAAGATTAAATGTAATGGGCATATGAATCCCAATATACTATTAGAAACATTTTTTTATATATAAAGTGCTTAAAACAGATAAGGAAAAACTTTTCTAATCAATAACCTATCGAATACACACATAAAATCCGTTAAAATGTATCGGATTTTGTAGGTTTTTATGAATCCTATACCATTTGGGATTACCTTACCTTAGATATCACAGACAAAATACTTAAATTTCATACAAAAGTATTGGCTTTTGGTTTTGCGAAAGAACCTCCTTAACCTTCCATTGAATTTCTAAAATACGCTCACGAAAAGTGTTGCTTTATTTTATTATTCTGTAGCTGATTCTGGAGATAAGGAGTACCCAACGGACAAGCCTGTTTACATTATTTGGGCGCTCGGAAGACTAGATGAGAATAATGAGCCTAACTTCCATGACGTTTATCCAAAGAGTAATTTAAAACTTGAGCTCGGTCGGTCGGAACCCGAAAATACCTGCATGGATTTCACTGCCGATAATCAGAATCTCAGGTTGACCCCTTTTGCCTTAAAGATTCGATTAACAACTCTTCTTCTGTTCAGTTATATATTTAATTTATATTTATCATAATCGAACCATTTTCTATAGGGAGCCATGGGATAAAGAAGAAATATTCGACAGGAGCATAAGAACGTTCAGAGCCACCATAGGACCATCCGGAGGAAAAAGAGGCTATCAAGCAATCACCGGTAAAATAGAGATTTTATTTTAAACCGAACGTTCTGTCTTTTCTTTAATTCTTATACAACTCTTAAGTACATCGAACTATTATATTACTATTTGCTAATTATCGCAGGTCAAACAACCATGGGCCTGGCCTGGTACATTAATGGACTGCTGGCGCCTGAGCTCTACCTGCGTCGCGGTTTGACCTACAACTT
This sequence comes from Eupelmus azureus, assembly GCA_030522685.1. Classification (NCBI taxonomy): domain Eukaryota; kingdom Metazoa; phylum Arthropoda; class Insecta; order Hymenoptera; family Eupelmidae; genus Eupelmus; species Eupelmus azureus. The sequence goes on from JAPYZA010015798.1 coordinate 8,918, forward strand.
TCGCGTTTACGGCGGCAACAATCCACACAGCGCTAACCTTTATCATCCGCTGATCATCACCGATGAGATGCATGGCGGTTACGACCGGCTCAGTGATGTGGCTCAGAGCAAAGTGCGCGTGCTGGCTGGTGTCGAGTTCACGCGCAGAGGAAGGCCTAGACCCACCGCCGGTAAGTTTACCTTATACAAATATTTATGTTATTCTTCCGTTTATTATTTTATAACAAAATTTAAGTTTTGATCAACAGAATCGTTATCATCGGGGTATAATTATTTTTTATAATTTTCAGTTGGCCCGTTATGTTTGAGTAAGCATAATAATCGCGATCGCAGACTTGACGATGATTTTCCAACATTCAAGAAATTTAACAGAACCTTGGTTCATACTTGCGAACCAGGTGTGTATTTTAATTTTAAATTAACAATCTCTTATTTGAGTAAAAAATATTGAGATTCAAGCGTTTTAAGAAAAGATATATTTTTTTAATAGTTGAATGAATAAAATGAAAAAACTATTCTGTATACAGGAGAAGCCGGAATACTGGAAGTAACACCAAATTCCTCGTGGCCTGACATCATTTACTACAATTCCTTTACTCATGCGAATATGGGCTGGAAGATTCACGTAATCGATGCCTACTCAAAAAGTGAAGCCGTCTCGATGTGCCTCAGCTGGTCGATAATTCTTTTTTCGCTCGTCAACCTCGTGCGATAAGAGAGTTTTAAGTTTTTTCCTTAAGACTGTTTTTTGTATGTTTTATACTTGAATATGTATTAAGTTTTAAATAAAATGTGATTATACTTTTTAAAAGTTTTAGTTCTAATCTCTAAAAAAATTATTTATTTAAAATAATAAATAATGCTAATTTCATGTTATTTATATGTAACATAAAATCAAGATATAGTTACAAATTAAATTATTTTTGTATCTTATATATACAGAGGTAAAATTTCATAATCTTTATAATTACCTTATCAAGAAATCAACTATTTGCTTCAACAATTCTATATAATTAAAATTTTCGTAGATGAATAAAAAATAGATTATATGTTCAAAACAATGTTTGAGTTAGTAAATATCTCAAACTTCAATTAATTAATAAAAAGACTTCAATACTTTATTTTTTATATAATCTTATTTTTAACTGCTTCTTATAAAATCCACAAAATAATTTTTATCAAATAATTATGGTTATTTCTATCACAAAACAAAAAAATAGTAAAAATAACAAAATTTATTTAACATTTTATTCATAGTCAAAAAAGAAAACAATAAGCTTTTCTATCTATAAATGAAGAATGAAATAAAACAATATTGCTATATTTCACAACGTCGAAACAGTTCAATTATTATTAACTCCAGTGGATTCAAATTTGAGAAAGATCATGTGTAGATGTCTATATATTACATAACAGCATTTTAGAAAAAATGTGTTTTATATCGAATGATGACATACATATTACTTGAAAAGTGAACGACCGTTAGATATGCTATACGATATTCTTTTTATTGTTAATATTATTGTTGCAGTAACAGTTATTCTATTGTAAACTAAAAACGTTGTTAACATACGAAACGCACTAGAAATTACTTTTCATGGAAATCTGTAAAGTATCGATGAGAAGTAATCTCGCTGGTGTTATGGCATTTTTATTTTATTTTTTCTTTCACTCCGCTAAAAAAATTCACTTCTAAGAAACGCTTTCACTTTAACACGGTACAAGACTTACATATGTATTTAACTAGGTATCACGTGTGTAGATCTTAAACAGAGATCTACAACATTCTGCAGCCTTTCAATTAAAGATAAATATACAATAATTTGTTTCTTTTGTCTTTTTTCCATTTTCGCTCTATTCTCTCCAACTTACATTCGTCATTCACTCGGTATTTAGCATGTAACAAGCTAATTCTTCAACTTCAGTTATATTTGTAACAAAAACGAAATGAAAAATTAAAAAATATGCAGGGTTTAAAACCGATAGATTATTGATTTGTCGTTCAGTAAACGCTTAATTTATATTTTATAAAACTAAGTTAAAAAAATTCTAAAAAAAGTCTATAATCAATCTAAAAAGATCTTAAATTTAACAATGTCTTTCTATCTCTCTTTCATTATAGCAGTTTTTTTCTAAGAAAGTTATCACTTTATTAATTTCGATTTTAATCCCTGGATATAAATTAATTATGTAAGTTGGCATTCAAAATTTGGTTAAATAAAACAAATGAATTTCACATTAAAATTAGATTCCTTATAAGAATGCTAAATATAAGTATAATAGCTTTAAAATTATTCCCGATGGAATTCGAGAAAATGATGTAGTGTAACAGGCAGTTCCGTGCATTTAATACCATACTTGCAAATAGCTTGAGCGGCATGGCACTGAAGAGTTATATAATTAAGAAGATTAATGTTATTAACAGAATTCAAAGATATCAAACGTGCTGGAGTATCGCCGGCTTTATTTGGTGTGTCTAAATGAGCTCCATAATCCAGCAACAACTTAATCAACTGCAATTAAAAATTCACATAAAATATTAATAAAAAAATATATCAATTACGTCTTGAAAACAAAACATATTTTCTCATCAAATTTGTTTCATACAGTATGAAGTTCTTTAAATAAATATTATTTTCTTAGAAAGGTTAGAAATAAATTTCTTTCTTGATCTATGCGAACCAAGGTGTAAAATTATGAATACATTTATTTAC
>JAPYZA010015809.1:0-17648 GCA_030522685.1 Eupelmus azureus
CCTAACTCTTACTTCCGTTACTATGGGTGGAAAATTGTGTAAAGAAATTAAATTAGATAAGAATGCAATCTTAAATGTTTTAGATATCAAGTACATTTGTAATCATAAAATTTTTAAATGTGTCTCCATATAATTCGAAAGTAAACAGTACCTCTAGTAAAGGCTACCATATTTCTGACTTTTTTGAAAAGAAAAATATTATAAAACTGACACAATTGACTTTTTCAGGCTTATGAAAGAAAATGCAGTTTGTCCGTAAAATCTTAAAATTTATCATTTTTCATAAGAAGCTTCTAAAATAAACTAGTATATAGAGAAATCTAAAATGCGATACTCTTCCACAGCCCATCCACCCAACCAACACGCGCCTGACCATTACCTCAGCCAGCCACCGCTTTACTTCTCTGCACTATTTTATCCCCCTCCCCTCCGCATTTATTCTTCCAGCAGCAGCTCCCGTTGTTCTCGTTCGCCATCGGAAAGCGATCGATTCGCGGCTCTCTCTTTCTCCCTCTCTCTCTGTTATATCTTCTCGCGCTATTCTTCCAATAAAGCGCGCACGCAACTGCCTCGAACAAAACAGATGCACTTTTGCACGCGGCAGCTGCTCGAGTGCCCGATGAAAGAAGCACGTTCGCAGGTAGCTTGCGCACAGGCGCGTGCCGGTATTGAGAGTGGAAATCGGGGCCAGACTGCGAAACAGAGAGGAGCTATCGCTTTTTTTTGGGTTTGAAAAGCTGCGAGCTCGGAGTCTGGCGGTGGCTGTTTTTGGGGAAATTGAGCTGTTAAAGTGTGATTGAGGGAAATTGCGTTGAGTTGGGATGGGATTAGCAGGTGGGATTGAGTTGCTGATGCTTGGTTTTGTTTTGGCGGGTAGTTATGATTTGTTTAATATATTCACGTTATCTAGTGTGTGTCCTGCTTAGGATGGTAATACGTTTCTACGACTGTATTTTAGTAATGCGTTTGATGAAAATTTGATTTAAAATTAAGTTAATTCAGCTATTTGAACGTACAGTTCAAATCTTAGTGTAATTAATTGTATATTTTTAATCTAGATACAATATTGATATTTACTATGTATACCTTTTTACTTTTTTATTATTTTTTGCTAAAAATGAGCTTAACGTAACAATAAGAAAAAATAATCTTTTTATACATTTCATAAAAATTAAGAAATCCATAACCAAAGAGCATCCCGCAGAGTATCATCGATCAATTACACTCGCCTTTCAAACCAACCGTCAATACCGATCCAATATCATCATCAATACACTTTCGCGCTTCACGCGTTTTCCACTCACCTATACCTACAACATCCATCGCAACAGCCAACACAGAGCCACCAAAGCAACAATAGCCCTAAATCCAGAAAAGCAGAGAGACGTCACTATACGAACCGATTCTCCCTCTCTGCGCAACTATAATCGATGACGCGCGCGCCAACAGCTTATTAAATGGTGCGTGGACAGGGAAAAAAGGGGGACCGGGGTGGTCCCCGCAAGCTTCTGGGGAATCGGCGAGTACGACGAAATTGCGTGTGGCTGCGCCGGTGACTCGGGAAAAATGCTTTCTCCGATTCCCGGTGGCCGCCGAATTAATACACGCTCGGATGGAATATTAGTTGGCGGGGATCGGTATTGTGCGGAGATGACAAATATTTGGCGTTTGCGACTGGAGGATGCGTTGTATGGATGTAAAGTATGGGCGAAAATTTTTGGAGGTCTTTATTAAGGGTGTTCGTTAGTTTAGCGTGATTTGCAATTCTGGGGTTTTGACCGAGTCATTTTTGGCATGGAGACGGTTTGGGTGATTTGCTTTTGGGCTGTTTTCTATGCTGGGGTAGAGAATGGCTAATTCTTATTTGTTGATAATATGAATTGTTTATAATAATGCTGATAATATGCTTAGTAATTTATTTCAAACATAAAACAAGATGACAAAATTGGTACAATATTTACAACATACTTTCTCAAATCCTTTAAATATAATTAAAAATTCTACAATTCATTAAAAATTTATAATCGTAAACTAATATTTTAAATTTAATTTTTACTCGACTAACATTAGTACTATTCTTTTGTTTATTTGTAAAAGATACTTAGAATAAAATATCAAAGCAGCACTTTCTAATAGAAAGTTATCAAATTTACTTTTCTACTTCATCGAGCGTGCACTACATTTACGACCGCATAAATCACATTATTTCATTAAACCTAATTTTTATAGCGCATTCCAATTCGCCTGAAAATAATACACACCCCGTGTATCTCACGCTCCTGTATGCCACGAAACTACAACTCCACCAAGAAATCCACCCACTCCTCCACAGTTAATCATTCCTACATACTTTGTATATACACTTACAACACATATGAATGCCTAAAAAGCCCATAAAGAGCCTGCCCCAAATAAAGCGATTCCTCGTCCTCGCATCCCTTTTCACCAGCTCCTCGAAGAAAGCTGTAAATCCTACCGATTTAACCTGAAAATCGAGACTCTCCAGCTCGATCGCGGACAGAGATATCAGATGTGACACAAAAAGAGACGTCTCCGCCCGCTCGTAATAAAAGACCCCGAAAAAAAGAGCTCTGAAAAAAAAATGAAATTCTCTGTACGGTAGCAGCCCGTAAAAATGGGCGGAACTCGCACGCGCAGTAGCGATGAGTATGAGGCATTGAGTGCCAAAATATTGGGCCCAGCGATCACTCGGCTTTCCCGCGGCGCGCGCGCGCGCTGGAGCCATAACCTCATTTTTCACGGGGCCCCCTTTTCAACAAAGAGGCCCCCCTGACTCGCGCCACGTTTCTGTCTATTCCTATGGGCTTTTCTTTTCAGGCGCTTTTTGTTGCCGAGCTGCTGGTATTGAGGATGGCTCGGCGATTTATGAGGGCTTCTTGGGTGTATTGATATGTTTCAATTATGTTAATGGGTGTACTTTGTTGTTTGCTCAAGATAGTGTTTTTGTTGGATAGGTGAAGGTAGATACTATTGTTAGTTACAGAATTACATAAAATTGCTTAGTAGGTTCTATTAGATATAATTAATGTAAAATTATTTAATTTTGAGTTTTTATAAGTAGAATTATTAGTCAAATTGTTAAATTTCTATAAATTAATATTTCTAATATTTCTTTCAAGAAATAAATGATTTGGACTAAAAAATTTGTTTATTTATAGAAATTTTGGGTTTTACAATTGTACAATATTTTGATTCGGCAGTTTTTATTCACCATGTAGTAACCCGATTTTTCCTTTTACTTAAAATTAAAGCTAAAATTCTGAACTGTCTAAACTTGAACAAGTAAAACTTGCATAAAATAAACGATGTTTCATCTTTTTCATTTTTTACTTTTTTAGACTGAGGTAGTAAATATCTAATAAAAATTTGAAAAAAGTATGAATATAATATCAGAAAAAATACTTCAGCAGTTTCGCTCCTGCATTAACTTGCGCACATCTTACAAGAATCTACAAGCAATCACCTTACACCGATCAACATAATCTTCCGATATTTCACATCATACTTCATAAATCCTACACCAGCCCCGAAAGATCAACATATTTCATAAAGTCAACAATCCGCGTGGCCCGCCGCGTCGGCCAAGTCAAGTACCTCGTCAAACAAGCTTACCCGCGCTTAACCCGGCTCCGGTCGCGCGATCCCCCCTTAATTCCAAACAAAAACACGCGCAACTTGTCCCACCTTAAAACATATAAGTATACCTAATCCACACATCTCGCTCGACTCACGCTCACCTATATACCCATCGCAGCCTCGCGCACAATATCTCAGCAGCTCGGATCCCAATAGACAGACTCATCCCCATTTGCGATCGCGCAGGAGCCTGACATTATATTTACGCCGTCGTCGAGAACGAAAATAGAAAAGGAACGAAGTAGGGGAGCTGGAAGTTAGGTACACACGCAGCACGCGGTCGAGTCAGGGGGCCCAGGCGCATTCCTCGATATGTATATACAGAGCGAGTTCTATCTTCTAGGGGTGACAATGCGGCAGCGCTCGGGGAGTCCTACCTGTCGTACGCGCGGAGCTGCTGCCAAAAAGCCGACGAATCGAATCGGTCGGTTTGTGTATGAAGGAGAGCTGGTGTGTACGTCGTGCGTTTTTTGTCTATTCTTTAGCAGAAGCTTTGACGGAGTCGTAAAATTTGTCTAGGAGAGGAGGGCCTGTGTGAAGGTTTGATGGTTATGCGCGTGGGGATGGGAGATGTGGGGATATGTGGGTTTGATGGATGCGGGGCTTTTTGGAAAGGTTTTTGAAGGAAATTTTTTAGGTGGCCGAATATTGTAACAATTACGTCGTATGGCTTTATTAGTGAGGGGTTGGCTTGGCTGATGCTTTTTACTGATTTCTGGGGATACCGCGCCTATTTTGTTAGTGGCTCTTATGAAATTATGAAAATTATTTTTTAGTTTTCGTTGGGATAAATATTATGTTTAAGTACAGTACATTTTAATATAATTCAAATTCTTTCAACCTTAAATAGAAGTGACACTATTTATGACGATAACTATGCATATATTTTATTCTAAATCTGGTAAAATAATTTTAATATAAATATATTCCACCATATATAACATATTGAAGAATCGTAATCTATAAGTCCGATTCATTTTAGTACAAATAAGAGTCGATGATTTGCAGTAAAAAGGAAGCAAACAAGTAATCAAAAGCAAAAATGTAAAACAAATCCACCCAACCCAATACATCTCAATCCGTCCCTCTCCCAAACAGCTCAATCAGAAAGCAACAACCCTCGCATCCTCCTCCATCCCCACACGTGTTTACGAAAAAGCCCAAAACCATGGACAAAAACGCCGTTAAAACCTGGAGAATTCCCCGAACGCAAGGAAGACGCTTCTACGTCCGCCTAATGGCGTTTTGCTGTAACCCAATTAGGCAGATCGCCTCGAGAGGATAATAAAGTGCAGGGGGTCCTTAAGACTTTCGTTTTGTCGGCGACGCCGCCGCCGCCGCCGGTCAGCCCTAAAAATGCGTGCGCGCGTGCCGCGGTTGTTGTTGCAACTGCCAGGACACGACCGACAGTTGGCCAGCATTCATCTGCTCCTGAGGAGCGCGACTTCCGGTTTGCGTAAGAGATAGGCTCTCTGTTTGAGTGTCTGAGTTTTCGAAACGTGGCTGAGTTAAGGGAGATAAGGATGAGGTCTGTGGGGTGAGTTTTGAGGAGGTTGGGGAGATGGCCATGCTTGATAAGGAAATTTTGTGGTGTTTGTAGAAATTGTTTGTATGTATTTGATTGTTACTAGTAAAATTGTAGATTTTTAAATAATGGAAAATTAAATGTGTTGAATGAAGTAAATTTATGTACACTTAAACTTCTCTAAGTTGTAAAATACTTTGAAATCAACGACGAAGTGAAGTAAAATTCAAAGAGTTTCCATAAAGTACGTATTTGAATTACTTTCAGAATATAAAGAGATGCTGTAAAACCAATTTAAAAAAGAATTATACGCACGCCCTAAATTCTTTATACTACTTGTTTATACTACTGTGAAAATAAAAGCACTAAATATAAAAGCCCCAATAACTGTTTGAACAATTCAATGCTTACCTTCTTCACTGAGCCAGCCCCTACGAATCCGCGTTTGTCACAAAGGGTGAATCAAGAAAAACTAGTGCAGTACTCGAAAAGACACTAAAAAATATCCGTGAATAGGTCTTGGGCTCAAGCTGCGCGCACTGCATCAGATGAAAAAAAAAGAGTCGCATTTACAATGCTGGGCATGCTGGGCACCTCAGATATAGATATCTAAGAGAAAAAAAGGGGGTCGCGATGATCTGTATTTCGCGTCCTCGCGATTTCATAGATTACAAACAGAATTTTATCGTTTTAATAAACACGATGCTATCAAAAGTAATTTGTATAATAATTTTTAAAACGAAACAATATATAAGAATAAATAAAAATATAATACAAACATAGTAAAACAATATCTCTTCAATATTTATTAAACATTACCTCCCCTCCCCATAAATTAACAAAAAAATCAAAGATTGATAATCCCCCGCAGCTTGTAAATAAGCAGCTCAATAAAAATACCATAACGACGAAAATACCTCCGCCCAAACACGAGCTCCAGCACCGTCGGCAGCTCAAAGGACAAAAAAAGCAAATCTCGCCCGAAACCGAAGACGCCCTGCGCGCCTCTGATTTATATACAAGCACGCGAACGCGCGCGTGCTTCTGTTTGGACTTGAGGGAGAAAAAGAGCTCACGGATACGCGCCACTTGATCTATGAAGAAAAGCTCGCCTTTCTCTCTTTCTCCAAGGGGAACGAACAAATCTGCGCAGCTGTCCACGCGTGTTAATACATACAGGCTAGGCACGTACTGGATCCAGCGCTCGAAGTGGTAACCCTTTAGTTTTTTCTCCGAGAGGCTGATTAAATATAAGCCGCGCCGTGTAGTTTACGAGCTGCGGCACGCGCGCAAGTCTTGATCTTGATCGATTGTCTTTGGGTGAGCTGGGGAGTTTGGCTGTCTGATATTTTTTTACGCGAGAGGCCTGGATTGTTTACGATGGGTTTTAGTCGTTTGAGGCTGGGTTGTGTTGGTGATAATTTAGATTTGAGATACTTATTTTAGAGAGGGTTGATGTACGGGAGTGCAGCTTGCATTTATCACTTTTTGATGAATATTGGAGAAAGATGGAGATGTAGGGTTTATTGGGATTGGAATGGATGAAGATGCCGGTGGTTTACATGTTTTTATTTGGGAGATATATTTGAAACTTTTTTCATGCGTAGGAGGATACAACACGAAAAAGATATATTAAATTTTGACATCAATAAAAGAATGATATAAATATAAGGTATAGTTTCTCTACCACTTTTAAGTAAGTTTTTCTTTAAATTTAATAGCCGTAAAGATAAAATTTCTATTATAGTAGTTGTGTGCTTCCTAAAATCACAATAATAACAATAGCTTGTTCTCAGAAAGAATAAACAAGATTATATTAATGGTTAAAAATAAATTAGTCTACCTATTAGTGAATCAATATAAAGTAATAAAGCTGCTTAACAACTCTTTTGTTACCCTCATGTATAAAGTTCGTAGAAAAACTATTTACTACCTCTTTTTTTCAGCGAAAATTTTAAAAAAACTTGATGAGTTTCTCCAAAACTTTCATAATTCCAGAAGCCTCAAACAAACAACGAGAATCATAAAACAGCTCCACTAAAAAGCTACCTTCTAAAACACACTTTTCCAGCCCAAACACCGAAAATTTTTTACGCGCTAAGTAAAAAAATTCCGCAGCCGAAGTCAAAATTCGTATAACCCGAGCACGAAATCTTTCGCTTTTTTTTTCACCAAACGTTTCTCGAAAAATCGCATTATCTAGCCTTCCAAACCCCGGCAGCCCTGTTTTTTCCCTCCTATCCCGCGCCGAGAAATGATATACGATCGAGAAAAGCGATTTTCACAAAGACTCGACGCGCGCAGAAGTGCAGGACTTTTTACGACCCGGCGAGCGCGCGAGCTCGCTAGCCGGGGAAGCAAAAAAAATCGTGCAGAGACAAAAAGGACACGACGTAAAACCATCATTTTTTTACCCAATTTTTTTTTCTCCGCTCCTTAACTCCCCCGAGACCGCAGGCATAGGGTTGAGGTTTTGATTTTTTTTGACTATGAAAAAAACAAGACTATCGGACCCGAGAGCCGAAGTAGCTCCGCGGACGTGTATACAATGGGCCGGCGGTGCGCCGCATGAGCCGGAGAGGGGGCCTAAATTTTTATGGAGTTTTCGGGTTAAAAAGGTAGGCATAGAGAGGGAGAGCTTCTCTTTTTCGACTTCCTCACTTGGAGACTGCTACCGGACGACGCGCTCTTTTATGGCGCGTCGTAAAACGTTTTCGAGCCCTCGCTTTTCCTCGGCGGCTTAGTGGCCGGAGGGCCTGACTTTTTTTTCGCCACGGAGGTAGAGGAGCGTTCGGAGCGATGGACGATGATCAGCGCTGCGATCGAAAAAATTGCCGAAAAAATCGCGAAAAAAGTGGTGCAGACCGGCGCGCGGATTAGGAGTCATTACTCGGGGAATTGGCTTGAATGGTGGAGCGATGATTGGCTTTACAGTCGGGGAATGGGGCTCTGAGGTTTTCGGTTTGAGTGTTTTATTTCCGAGCGCGATTTATATTTTTGCGATCATCGTTTTTCGATTTGCCTTTTTTGACGAGAGTTTCGAGTGGAGAAAAAAAGGGGTCGAGGCGCTGTTTTTACGGGACAAAAGAGTTGGATAAAATAGCTGTTTTGTGACAATACTTTTTTTTTCGGTTTACTATGCTTTGGTAAAAATTGAAAGGAAAGGAGATGATATTTATGAATTCATTCAGAAAGAATAACATATTATAATTACCTTTTTTTGAAGTGTAAACAATGGAATTTATAATATTTTTAATTATTATCTAAAAGCAATACTTGATGAAAGAAAATTTTTTTAAAACATTTCTGGAATTATTATTCCATCCTTTAAATCGCTAAAAAAAATTATATAGCGAGGTCGATTACACTTTTTCAATGTTTTTCACAGATAAATATTTACGAAACCATTATATAAATCTAAAAAAAAGAACTTGTATTCTTTTTTGTTTTAAAGGCATACGTATTTTTAAAAGTATTGAAGAATTTTTATTATATATACAAAATTTTAAAAAGTTTGTTAAGTAAAATTAATACACGACTATAAAATACTTATATTATGATAATAAGAATATAATTTAATAAACAAACATTACAGTGAACTGCTATTTCTTATTCCAGCAATAAGTAGCTGCAGTTTGTTTATATGCGAACATTTTTTAAAATTCTTAGACTTATAATTCATCATTATTTGACCTATTTTTTTAAATAAACAGTTATTATTTTGATAGTTACTAATACAAGGAAAAAATGTTAGTTCATTGCCTGGATTATATTAGAAAAACTTTCATGGTGAAATAAAATCAAAGTATATTCAGTCAAAAAAATGTGTTTTAGCTATGAATATACCTACGAGCAAACTCTTACAGATTCATCATAATGAACCAAATGAGGCGAAAACTATTATAGACAATACTGGTAAATTTAGCTAATAAATAGTCTCAATTCCGTTTTAATTCTAATAATCATAATGGTTTTATACTATGACTATAAGATGTATTAGAAAATTAACCAAAATCTGTTCATTTTCTATCTCGAAATCCGATGAATTCAACTTAATAAGTAAAACCATCCACAAACGCTCCTTTTTTATATATTATAATAGTCTTATGATTATTAGTATGAGAGTAAAAGAATATTGATTCTTCTTTTTGCAGCAAATAGAGTTTTGTCACTTTATTCGTAATTACCAACAAATTTCTATATTTCACCTACCAAAAGTTACCTCACTCTCTTAATGACAACCTAAACGATCAATAAAAAAACCCCAGCGTTCACCAAAATGAATTTCCCATACACAACAATCCAGGCCCGCTCTCATTCATCGACACCTAAAGCGTCTTTAGACTCTCTCGCGACAACTGCACGATCGATCGCGATCGTATTCCCATCATATACACGCGCACATCCGTAAAAGAAGAATGAAAAGAAAAACCCGACGCGTGGGAGATTCTGGATCGGACGAGATTCGGGCATTATTAGCCGGAAAGGGCGAGGACCAAGTCTGAACGCGCGCGCGCGCGCGCCGCGTATCCTCCCCATTCATCGGTGTAACCGTATATCTTCCATATCCAGGGGACGACACACCCATTATGGGTGTGCGTGTAACCGAGCGCGGCCACTGTGCGTAAGGAGAAGAAAAGCCCGGAGATCGCTTTCCTTGCCGCGTCGGAGGACAGCGCGGCTCACCACCTCCACCGGTTTTTTTTTCTACTATTGGGAGAGGAAGAAAGGAGAATGAGAGGGATGCAGTATCTGTGATACGGATCGATGCGTATGTGTTGTGCTAGGTTAGGGGATTATTAAATGGGATTTTTCGTGTGGAATTTTGTTTAAGGAATTATTGATATGAGTTGCGTGTAATATAAATTGTAGAATAAACAAATAAAATACAAAGTAATTTTTAATATTATACTACAAGGTTTCATAAACATCTGTACGAATGAATAATTCAAAGCTAAGGATATAAAAAACTACTAGGTCTACTTCAACACTTCGGGTGCATTTATTTATAATTTATTATAACACAACTCGCAAAAGAAAAATACGTGTTCATTGGAGCAACAGAAATATGTAATTACAAATATATTTTGTTGAAAAAATAAACTTTAAACCAGTATAACGATACAAAATGAATATGTATATATAAAATGTATCGCAACAAGTTCAATATTATTTACCAAAATTCTTTTAATCAAACTTCTCTAAAATTCTCATTACTAAAAAACATTGTATCAGTGTAGTTGGAAGAAAAGGTTTGATGATGCATTGTCCATTTTAAATTTATCAAATTGATAGAGTGCGTAAAAATTTTTATTTTAGTAGATTAAAAATTGAAAAAAAATAAATAAATAAAATCACTAAAAAGCTAGTTTTGAGTAGCAAAATAAGGGCAGTTTTTCGGTAACTAATTAACTATTGAATAAAAGTTATTTCAATAAAAGTCATTTCTTAAATTTTTTGAAAACATACTCGTAAATCTTATTTTTGTCAACATTAAAAAATTCAAGAAGAAAAACACAAAAAGAAACAAAACAACCAACTCCAAATATAATTAACGTATTTTTCATCAGCGTATCCTCGTCCTCTATCTCTACTCTCTCACCACCAAATATTGATTTCACCTCGTTCAATGCTTCCAATCTATACCATATTCCAGATTCACGAATCTGTCGCTGAATCTCTTCAAATTTTTCAGCATAAGGAGATTTTAAACCAAAAGAATAAAATACTTTATCGCACATCAAGGGCGGTTCAGCTATTTTCATGACAGCTGTTCCATCTAGGTTTCGAAATCTGTTGACGAAATATTTAGCTAGTGGCATAATCGTTACACAGGCACGATTTCTTGAATTTATTAGTTTTACCATGCATTCTTTTACATTATCAGTAACTATAATTTTAGACATTAAATTATCAAGGTTCTCATCTGAGATATTGCTAAAAATGTATCGAAGATTGAATTCTAACATATAAATTGGAAGCTGAGAATCATCTAGATCTTTAAAGCTGTTAAAAGGCATTTCTGTAAATTTGATCTGCATATCTAATATGTGAGAATGAAAATCATCTACGTAAGCCATATAAACAAGAAGTGCAGTCAAACAAATAATTCTGTGAGCTGCTCTTTGAGGTTCGAAACTAATACCTATACCTAGAAGAAGTTCAGTAGTATGCAAAAGATCTAATGATTCTTTAGAGATCACAAAATATCGTAATATATAAATAAAGCTAAAAAATAAACGGGTATGAGAAACATGTAAACGATGATTCTAAATGGAATAGATATCTGGACATCAGGTAAAATTGGTACAACAGCAACAGTTTCTCGGCAATCTTCTTGCTCGTTATAAACGATTGTAAATTGTTTGACAAGTCTCCAAGGTTCTGCGAATATACTCATATCAACATCGAGATTCTCTAAGTACTGATTAATGCTTTTTCGAAATTCTTTGTTGTTAGTCTTTGGCTTTATTTCTGTACTGATTAATGCTTTTTCGAAATTCTTTGTTGTTAGTCTTTGGCTTTATTTCTGCAGTAAATTTTATGCTAAAATTCATCGCTTCAAATGCAAATTTGACGTATTGATAATTAACACCGTACATTTCAAATTTCTTATTATTGCATGTCTTGTTATAAAAAAGTGGCGGAAAATATCCATGAAATAATTTTACGGGATATCCATTAACGTTTTGCAGTTTATGTGGAAAAATTTGTATTTTCGAATTATTAAATATTTCTTTATTTACATTTTTGAAAAATGGATTAAAAGAATAAATAACACTAGTAGCATTAACAATGATATCTTAGAATGAACAATGAGTATAGTAAAATCTAGAAATTTTTTGGACCAGGCAAGATAAAAAGCTTTGGAAATAACAAACTTATCAAATGAAATTATTAAACATTTTGGCTGAATATTTTTTGGAGACAGTTTTTCAAATAAATCAAGTAATAATTTGGCTTTATGATAATTATTATTTAAAAAAATTATATTTAACATCACACTTCTAGGATTTTTAAAAACTGGCATATGTAAAGATCGCTCATCGCATAACTTTTCTATATCAATAATAACGACTGGGTGCCTTTTTATCAATTCTCTGATAACCAAACTGACATTTTTATTTTTAATAGCATCAAAAGAAAAAATAGTTACTTGATAAAAATCCATATTTGCTATTTGTTGTGAAAGAAAATCTATCCAATTACACGTGGAATTTAAAATAAATGAAAGGTTAATATAAAATATAATAAAAAAATACACTGTATTCATAACGTCAATTTAAACAATAATCTGTTTTCATGAATATTTTCTTTAAAACTTCTTGAATTCATAGAAAACATGTATTTAATTTAAAAACATTTCTTAATAGTTTACTACTAAAGTACGTTTTAGTCCACTGTGTTAGTTGCGGAAGAGAGTTACATATTCAAAACAAGCTTTTCATTATTAAACTTGCAAACTTTGTTAATATTTAAATACTAATATTTTGCAAAAACGACATTGCATGAAATTAAATATTCAAAAGCTTTGTGTTCTGAAAGCATTTATCTGTATTATTAAAATGTTTCGCAAAATTATTCATATCGCCAAAATTTGGAACAAACTAAGTTACTTACCATTAGTAGTATGAATATTTTTAAGCTACCTTAATTATAATAGACATGAAAATTAAATAACTTTTACAACTTATTTAAAAAAAAAATAATATTCATTTACTACAACAAACCTTTGATAGTTTATTCTTGCATAAGTAACTTTTTGTTTAGGTAAGCAATTTTATGATTTTTTAAAACTATTTAATTAAGTATAATTATTAATACAATATTAAATTTTGAATAACCTCATCATTTTTGCGAAGCATTTTAAATTTAATAACAGACTACACTGCCCTGGTAGAAACGTTCCCCATTTTTTGGCCAGCGGATGGCTAACTGTGAAGAATTAGTTTTAGACACTTGGCCAATTTTATTGGTGAAATTTCTACCAAGGTAAAAGCTCTGTATTAAAAAAATAAAATATTTGCAGATACTATTTAACCAATGAACTAAATCCCAATCCTACAACCCCATTACCCAAAAAAGCATATTTGTTTTACAACCCAACCTCCAGAGCAACCCAAAGTTTTCCCCGACTAAAAATTCTTCCTCGAGGCTCCGAGTTCATAAAGCCTTCCACAGTAAAAAGTTTACAAAAAAAAACTCCATCCTAGCCAAGCATCAGTCTACCGAACGGTAGCTCGAGTGTCACCCGCTCCTTAAAAAAGTCCCCGAAAAAAAGAGTAAGCCGTGCGCGCGCGCGCGCGTAACAATGAAGCCGGGAAAAGCTCGTTGCACAATGCGCGTATGCGCGCGTCGCATTAACCCTCGGCTGCGCGCGTGGCATTGTGTGCGCGCCCGGGAGAGGATCGCGTTACCCACCCCGTCGTCGCGGTGTGATACCATCGGAGATTTTATCGCGCGGGCGCGTGTTACGAAGCGAGAGGGAGAGAGGGACTAAGCTGAGCGTGTAATTTCTGATCTACGCCGTTTAATCGGCGAGTGGTCACGATTTTTTTTTTCTTGCTTTGTATGGATGTGTATAATATTTTTAGTTGGGTTTTTTGTTTCTTTGTTTGGGTATCTGCCGGGTCATAATAGAATATGAACCAGATAGATGGGCAATGTGATAAGCTTAAAACGTTTTGAAAGTTAGTTAAGGAATTCGTTGCTAGCAAAAAATCTGTATGTTTTAGAAGTGATTCTTTGAAAAAAAAAGATTTTAAGGATTTTTTGATAGTTGGATAAAAGATAGAAAGCTGGTAAACTAAATTTTAGTTGTCACAAGTTCAATCAATACTTTTATTCATAATATTAAAATAACCTTTGAATTATTAAGTAAGGCTTCTAAATTAAAAAATTAAAAATATTCTTTTAAATAAGGCACGTTAAAATTATGGTTCGTCATTAGAAATTACGGTATATCAGGACTATACATATTCGAATTGTGCAATAAAATTGGGATAAGTTACAAATAATTTTACAAAAGATATATACATTAGCTTACAGATTTACAGACGCTATATAATGAATGCTGAAAAGTTGTTGAAATAACGTCCAGAGATGAGATATTATATTTTAGTTAAAAACTTATCGTATCACTAAAAGCATAATAGTTTAGAGTAAGCGTGTTAAGCCCCCAAAAATTTTTGTTATTTCATATTTTATTCTCTGAACCATAAATTGAATATCTGAAGCCGACTTAATTTTTACATTCAGGTATTTTATTTAAACTTCTATTGTTAATTGTGCTGTTATTTTTTTTATGGCAAAATAACAATGGTAAAATAATTAATGACTTACAATACGAATAATTTTATTTATAACTTTTGTATTTAGTAAAATTTATTGTTAAATAGATATTTAAATATAGTATTATAAAAAAATTTTCATCATGTGATTTAAAAAAAAATTAGTATTACAAACAATTATTGTAATTATAATGCAAATACTTAGAATTTAATTGGTCATGATGGTTTTGTTTAATATGAAGCCAAATAGGTTGTTTTCAATGTAAAAATCAGCACTACTAGCGGAGAATCATGGAACACTATTCATTCTCAATAATGTTAGATCAAGGTAGTACCTTCTCAAATTATTTTCAATTAGATTCCTAATTTACCGATTCATGTATCGTAAACGATTAATCACTAACCATCTGTTGCTAACCTACAGAGTTCTCTATTATCAATGCTCGGTAAACTGCTCTCCACGTACCATGAGTGTGCTGCCATCGTGCGGCTACCTACTGCATTGCTAACAAAGCCTGTCGTCAGTATGTGTCATCATGATGCGCTCATTTAGCAGAATATGAAGCTCATACCGGCATGATGTGCTGAAACTATAATTTTGATTTTAAGTTACCAAAAGCTACAATTGAAGCTTAATAGTAAATATTTACAACGGTATCTTTCTTCATTATTAATAATTGAATCTGTAGTTTAATTTCATATACTTAAGTTTTTTGCCGACAAACAAATAAATAAAATTCAATTTAAGACAGTTCATTTGGTAAATATTTTTAGAATCTATATACTAATACTTTTTGTTTTACAATACCAATAATACAATTTCATTATAAGAATGCAAAAATCTATATATTAAAAGTTTTGGGGCAAAATTTTCCTCTTTATAGTTGCACAATATACTATTTTTTCAGACTTTCTTAATTTTTTGACGTAGCAGAAAACCGCTGCCAATTTTGAATAATTATTTGTGTAATGGATAGAAACAGCGCACCTTTTATGTAAAATAAAAATAGAGGTTTTTAACATAAATGTATCAAAATGCAAAATGGAATCAGATAAAAAAGCGGTTAACCTTATTTCATGCGGGTTAGTTACCTAGGATACCTCAGATGGTTATATTAAAAAAGATCCCTAACTTATCGATCGATGGATCGCATGATCAAATTTATTGACTCATGTTGATCACTTACCATTCATTGTTAAATTGTCAAGACGATGAAATAAAAGTTTTTTTCTTTTTTTATCATTAAAATAAAGTTATAACCAAAATGATAATAGAAAACATCAAAAAAAGTAAATAAATTATTCAACTAAAATTTATTTTTAGTTTAGGAAAAAAAATAAATCAATAATTGTATTTATTTATATTAAATTTTGAAATTAATCTATTATAATAAAATATTATCAAAAATTTAAAAAAAGTTTTTCATTACTTTTTATTGTGCAAAAAAATAATAACAGATATGCATAATAATTTATTACTCGATTAAAATATATTAAGAACAATTTCTGCTGGAGTATAATTCAATCTTGGCAAAGCTCTTAGCATATATGCGTTCCTGTACGTAGGTTGCAGGTGCATAATGCACCAATCGAGTTACAGTACGGCTACGGCGTATACTATCAGTGAATATCGGTTGCAGGATTAGGGCTAGGATCTGAATAATAAGACTGATCTAGTCTAATACGATTTCGTTGATGAATCCGATCTCTAATGGCAGAGACGGCTACTAGCGGCTACTACATTAGTTTTAGACAATCCAGGCGACTGTCCGGGACATGTCGTGATTGAGGAAGGTGGGCGCAATCGAGGATAAGATATTAAATAATACTTGATATTAAATTATTACAAAAATAGTGTAAAAATCATAACAATTTTGTAATTCTAACTAATTTTATCTTCATTATTTATAATGATATACTTTACGGGTCAATGATTCTAAATTCACTCTGTCAGGATTGTTTAAAAAATTTGATATGATCATTTTTATATATAATTTGTATACAATTTGTATACAATGATTGTATACAATCCTGACAGAATATTTCTACTTTGCTATAGCAAAAAAACCATTTCAATTAAATTTCTCAGAAACACGAAAACTTGACTAATTTGATTTGTTCCGGAAGCAACAGATACATATAAATATATAGGGAAATTTCACAAGTTTTTTTTAGTTAATTTCTTCATTTTAAACTTTACTTATTTGATCTTTATTTATGTTTTTCTCAGCGTTCACACACGCGTATATGCATTTACACCTTCCTATTTTAGCACTGCCAGGTATAAATTATTCAAATATTTAAAAAAAAGCAGACTTCAGCAACAAAAATATTATAATCACAATACAAAACCCACTCAAAGCAACGAAGCTTACTAAAACCAGCTTACCAGTGCAGCATCATCATAACAGCCAAGTCCACGTACAAGTAAATTACGCAAAGTCCATTAGTACGCTCATGATGCTCAGCTTAAACGGCTCGCATCCACATCAGCAGCCGCTCAGCAAAGAGGATTTTATCGACACCTCAGTATGTGCGCTTTGTCCAGGTAACGAGGAAAATGAAGAGCCGCCGTCAGGATTCTCTCGATTCTCCTGCGCAAAGAGCACAGACGTATAATACAATGTGTGGACCAGAGCCGCGCGCGGCCAAAGGGTCAGCAGCGACGGTTTATTAAGCTTATTAACGGACTACATATACGCGCGCGCTTCTCGTTCGGGGATGTAGTTTGGGCTTCGCTCTATTTAGGGGAGGAAATATGCGTATGTGCGAGCCGCGACCCTCCGTTTTCGGGCGGCGATGCAGGGGACGAGCTATAAGGGAGGGCACAGCGGCAAATCGGTTTAAAAAAATTTCATGGCACTTGATTCGGTAGTTTACCTTGTAATTAAAAATGTTATATGTTGTTTTATTCCAGAGTTTTTGTAGTTTAATAAACGTATGGTAACTGGTACTCGTTCTTTTTAGAATAAAACTAATAAAAGAAACCGTAGCAAACAAATGAATTAAGATATTGAAAAATGAATTTATGGAATAAACTTACTAAAGAGTAAATAGATAAAATATTCAAGCGTAAATGAAATAATTTTACATTGACTTGCTATTTTCTGACAAAGATTACCATGATAAAAAGTGTAAAGATATTACAACTCTAAATCTGGATTGATAAGAGTTAG
>JAPYZA010015821.1:0-10277 GCA_030522685.1 Eupelmus azureus
TACAATGTATTTGTGCGGAGTTCACACGAACTTACGATGTTAATTTTAAGTGTTTTTATAAAAAAGTCTTGAAAAGGGGAGTAGACAAATCTCCCGAAATGTCGACTCAATAAAAATCACTTTTAACAACATCCTATCAACATCATTTGTTCGTCAAAGATCAATAAAATTTCCACTCCTAATTAAAAAATATACTAATAATACGAACAATAATCTTGTATACAATTATTAATTACAAACCTACTTATACATTTTTCACAAAAATTCTTTGAGTTTACTGCAATTTAAATGTTTTTAAAATTTTGTTTCATTATTTTGTACGGTTTAATTTTGCAAACTAATATAACATTGTAATTAAATAAATAATTTAAACTTATTATTTAAAGTCCTATGTTAATGTAATCTTAAAATTATGAAATTATCATTGTATTGGTAAAATTTTACAAGGACTCTAGTACAATTATTGATAACAGCTGTATGTACATAAAATCAGTTAAAAAATAAAAAAAAATATAGTCTTTGTAAAATATTAAACTCCAACTATTTGTTGGTGTCTTAAAGAAACAAATTACTGTTACAACCTAAAAATCCGTATCTTATACTTAAAATTAATATAATTAACATTTTACGCGAAGTAACCCTATGAAAATGTAAAAATGATTCAAAATATTTTTCTAAAATCTGGATTGTTTGATAAGAAAAATTCTCGTACAAAAAATTCGATTCAAAAAAATTTATTATTTTATAAAAAATTATTAAAATAAAAATATTTTTTCAACAATGTTAAGTTAATTTTCAACATTACATAGCCTTAAAAAGAGATGGAGATATAATATATCCGTAACGATAGCTATATTAGAAATAAATAATTCTTAACGATCAATAAATTTAACTTTATGAATGTATATTTTTTTTATTTAGTTTGCTACTTTTCTAACAAAACATATAAAATTTTTTACTTTTTCTTATTTGATATTTTACATTCGTGTAAAGTAAATACTGCTCATTATTCGAGGCGAAAACAAGGTTCGAATTTATCTACCAAGAAAAAGATAGGAGTATAACTCTGTTCTGTATTGATCTGTATTAACTTTCAAATATACAATGGAGTACAAAAAGATTATGTTAAAAAGTTATAATTTTACCGATTAAAAATTATGCTTAGCTTATTAATTTATTTCGTCTAATATAGATGCTGATTTTGTTTTCACTTCGGTTTGGATATCATTTTGGACAAATATAAAATAGTGTAGATGTAATGTAAAGAGTTCAATAGAACAGAAAAAAATAATATAAGTATAAAAAATATTTCGGTTTCAATAGTAGAATAGAACGAACAAAAAAAAGAAAAATTCATGAGTTTACTGTTTTTAATCTTTACATTGGGTAGTTAAAAATTAGTTAATTATTTAAGTAGTTGAGCAGTTATTAAAATTATAATCGAATGTTTAAAACAATTATATAGAATTTCAAAGCACCAGCTAAACTTATAGTACAGTTTTTAAAATATAGTTTTAAATATTTACATTCCTATAATTCATTTACAATCGTTTTTTTATTAGTTTTTTAGATGTGTTTTAATTAAAAAAATTATTAAATATAATTGAAAATAAATAAACATAATCATAATCAAATAATTATTGTTATTGTGTTTATTTATATTCTTTTAATAATGCTTCATAATTTTTTTATTAAAGAACCCTCATATTTTTAATAATTTAAATTACAAAAAGAATCAATACTTTAAATCATTAAAAAAATTGTTAATATTCTAAACTTCTGATTCTGTAAATAGCTTTAATATGATAAAAAAAAGCTAATACAAAAAAGCTAGAAAAAAACATTTCTTTTTAGCTATTTTTATTGATTATTTATTCATAGTCAATGCATTCGTTGTAACAATATAAAAAAAAACTTTTAAAACGAAGATATTTTTAATATTTTAATATATTGATCAAAATTCATTAAATTTTCGTATTTACCCACAAAAATTTTGCAATGAAAGAAAGTTTAAAATATGGAATGTTACATTTTAGATTCTTAAGTTTAATTGAAATACAAAATATAAATCTTATTACTTTAGAAGTATAAAAGAAGAAAAAGGATTTAAAAAATAATATGTCTTGAAACGTCGTACAGTTTCGAATATAGTCCCGAATTTAATTTATATTTGTATTACTGTCATTTTATTAGAAGCACAAGTTAATTTCAAGACTTTTTCGAGGACAAAAATGCGCTGATAAGGCATTATATGAATTGACCACGCGTTAACAACGCGTTAAGGAATACTTTGACGCTCAACAGTTTAACGAAAGGCAGTGCTGAGAGAAGCAACCGTATTGATAGAAAGTAATTGTAGCAGATACATTCAGCTATTAATAATTAACTTTTGCTTTTATTTATTTTTTTTTAATTACTTTTTTCGATACTTATTTTCAAGCTTTAAGCTTAATTCTTAATTGTTCATTTTCTAACTAGAAAAAAAAAATTGATAATTTTTCAGTCATTTTATTAAGAAAGCTATGCACACTCTTTTCCTCTTCATGACTTATTTCTTTATTTTTTTTGAATCTATAATCAATAAAAATATAGTTTTCATAAAATCTCTAAACTATCCTTTTTTAATTGAATCGTTACAGTAGTAGTGGTTATAATTATAAATGTTATTAAAAACTATTTAATTTAGTTTCTACATCGCTTAGTAAATATCGGTTAACAACTTAAAGCATGCCACCTAACGCATCAAATGCAAATCCATGTCTAGAGGATAAAAGTGAATTAGATAAAGCACATTTGGAATGTCCAAAAGAATTGCAAGCGAAAATTGTTGCTGAAACGAAGGCGATAAATAAACAGTTTGGTGTTGTCGAGAAAAGTTATGAGGAAAAAGGATTTTTCGATTTTAAAACTGAAATAATATGGCAAAATGCCATTGCAATAACAGTGTTCCATATTTTAGCTTTTTACTACACTTTCACATTTCCTTACATAAAACATTGGAAGGCTTTTTCATGGGGTAAGTAATATTATATTCTAATTATGATTATATTTTTTCTTTTTGAATATTTTTAAGCACTTTGTACTTTGATTACTATTTTAGCTTTGTTAATGTTACTTTAGTTCTTTCGTAAACTTATATTTACTAATGGTATCCCGCGATTTGACTTGAAAAAATTTTCAGCTCCAATAAACCAAATAGCTTCATATTTAAATTGTTCTTTGTTTTTAAGTTAATAATTTATTGCAATTTCAAAAATTTTATATTAAAATTTATCTTTATTACTTCAAAAACATTTTTTCTCAACTCCTCAAATATTTATTAATTAATTGATTTTTTCAAAAAATATTTGAACATGTAATACATTACTAGAATTATAATTATGTTAACAAATAATTACATCAAATAAGAAATTTGATTTAAAAGTGCAGATATTTTAAGAGAATTCTGCATAAATAATCCATAAGCTCTTTTACTAGAAGAAATTCATGAAAAAAATACTTAAAGCCATGTTAAAACAATCGCTTTACTTAAAAAATTTCTTTCCAAGTATTGAAATTGGAAACTTCATATTTCAGAACAAAAGGAGAGTTCATTGAACATCTTATTCTATAAACCCTGTTGAAAAAATCCAGCTGAAACTCCAATTTCACATAAATTTTAGTAATATTTTTCATCGGGGAATGTACAACAAGAGCTAAACCAACTTTTAATTTATGAATATGTAGCTAAAAATATTATTAAGCATAAAAAATTTTTAAGTCAAGTTATATTTAATTAATAGTGTTTATTCCAACTTCTTCATTACAGCTTAATAATTTTAGAATTATTATTTTAGAATTAATAAGTTTTTATAGAAATCTATGTATAAAAACAAAGAATTAATTAGATAATTGAAATAATGTTTAGGATATTGCGTGGGTATAATAGGAGGCTTTGGTGTAACCGGAGGTGCACATCGTTATTGGACACATCGATCTTATAAAGCAACTCTTCCTTTTCGTATACTGCTGATGCTCTGTTACTGTTCAGCTGGCCAGGTAATGTCAATACTATAACTACTGAAAAGTTACTTACTATATTTAATAGTGCGATACTAATTTTGTTTTACTTCTTTTACTACTTAATATCAATAATAATAATAATAAGAAACTCGCCACGAACTATCCGTTTATTAATGCGTTCTTCAGTTTCGGAGGTGTTAGTTACGACCTTTATCAAGCCAGTTAACGGTATGTTGATGACATTTTTTCCATTTCTTATTAATAATAATAGTAACTATATCTATTATAATTTTCAGTGTTGTTATTTAATTTTTTAATTAAGACTTTAATATAGCAAATTATTGTAGAATAGTTTTTTAGTACGAATTTTGTACAAAACTTTTTTTTTCTTAATCATAAGTATTTGTAAAATGAACTTTTTTCAAAAATAAAAAATTTTTTAAAACAAAAAAATGAACCCACTATTGGGTAACTTATCGCGCTCATTGAATAAAAAGGATACAGAAATAATACTACTCCAACTAAAGTTGGGTCAACAAAATTAGATAAAGCCTCGACCGAAAAAGTCAGAAAATTGAAGTACTTATCTTCATCTAGACTAACACGTTAAATTTTAAACAAATGCAAGTACGACAATAGTATATTGAGCGACAAGTACGATAAGCCTGTCAATTACATACTTGAGCGAGTTGGTGCGCAAGCGAAGCGAATGCAAAATGCATAATTGGCAACTTACTACACTACACAGTTGAAAATTGGTTTAAATTTAATTTTATCGTGTGCTTATATTGAAACGAGTGAAAATTAGCTGCACATAATGTGTATATTTTCATTTTTATTAGTTAAAATTATTACAACATACATCGAAATTTACACAAAAATTATATTCAAACCTTGTATTTTCTGAAATAAAATTTATACTAAAAATAAAATTTTCTACTGTTTAGTAGAATTATAAAAAAATTGAGCAATCACAAACATATAATTAGGTATATATATGAGGTATTTAAAACATTTTACCAGGCCTTTTCAATCGAGTTTTTAATCACGAGTGGGACGATAAAATACTGCATAATGTAAGATTTTGGCTAGGATTAAATGATGTGCAGAGGTTATTTAGGCTTTGGGGAGCTGCAGGCGTTGAAAAATAACAGTAAACCTGTGTAAAAAATTGAGTAATTCACAGTAAAAATTATAGCGGATTCATGAATCAGTTTAATTTTTATTATACTGTCCATAATTTTTAGGCTAAGTTCTACTTAGCCTAAGTTTACTGTGACATTCCTTTAATTTTTATCAGAAAATTCTCTTTGTGATTTACCGCGTTTGCGATGCGGTATTTTTCATTAAGCAATACTTTTTATACTCTATAAATTTAAATCAGTGAAATTCACTGATAAGTCGTGAATATTCACTAATTTCCAGCAAAAATGTTGCAACTATGATTTCACTGATTTAAATTTAGAGAGTAGCTTAGCGCTTTTTACATGCTATATAAATCATATACGGCATGGGATGATATGATCCGCCATTTTTATCCTGAGCAAAGCTCTTACGGTATGCGGCATTTTTCGAGAACCAATAAAAAAATCATTTAAAATGTTTTTGAATATAAAAATATTTATTAAATATAACTAAATTTTAATAAAATATAAAAATTATTGGGAAAGTTGTCTATTTATAAAATTAATTTTTGAGAAAAATCTCCTTTTTAAAAAATAAGATTTCTATATGGGAAAAAAGTTTATTGAGAAAAGTGAATTAGGAGAAGTATCTCCCTACTGATAGCAACTGTATAATGTATCAAATCTGAATGCTTACATATCTCTTCCAGAATACAATATTTGATTGGGTACGAGATCATAGAGTACATCACAAATTCTCGGAAACCGATGCAGATCCACACAATAGCAATAGAGGATTCTTTTTTGCTCATGTGGGCTGGTTAATGATGCGAAAGCACCCTGAAGTGATTCGGAAAGGACGGGAGGTCGATATGAGCGATATTCTAGCAGATCCAGTTGTTATTTTTGCTGAGAAGTAAATATTCTCATTTTATTCTTATATATATTCTGTTAATACTTATTAACACTGGTGAAAAATCAAATCTGGGTCATATTCAAAAGAAATATAAACTTTTTGTCATCTAATTGTTATCATTTCTTTGGTATGATATAATCAAAAGACAAAAAAATTTTTGTCTTACTTTATCAACACGTCCAAATTATACAGTTTTTTAACGCAGTTAAAAAAATGTATTACGATATAAGCAAATTCAGGAAGTAGTTGCCCTCCATAATTATGTACACTATCTCAATAAAAATTTTCAAGTCATCATTGCAAGGTATCAAAAAATAGCGTTTGATCGAAATTTTTAAATTATATCTCATTCATATCTAAAAGTTTTATTCGAATTCAAAAAATTTCGATTAAACGCCATTTTTTGATACTTTGCAATAATGACTTGAAAATTTGTAATATAGTACATCATTACGGAGGGCATCTATGTCCTGAATTTGCTTTTATCGCAATATATTTTTTTTTAATGGTCAAAAAACTGTATAATTTGGACATGTCAATAAAGTAGGACTACCAGACCCCATTAATAGTTCATCTTGCTCAGGTCTTCCCTAATATCACCTAGCATATTTTAAAAATTTAGCTTTTAACGTTGAATAACTCTTGTTGGAAAATTCTTTTTAATTCTTAATCCGTAAGGTAAACATACGAACCATATTAAATAAATCATAATAAAAAATAATTGCCTTATTTTGTTTCAATAAAATCTTAAGAAAAGAAATGTTTGTATGGCCCATATATTAAAATGTCCAGAAAATAGACAGTGGCTAATAAAATAGCTTATTTTTGCTTGCATAAAACATATTTTTGTTTGGTAATTTCATGGATTTTTCAACGCCTTGAACAAATTTGTATTTACTTTCCGATTGAGGATCAAAAGAACTTATTTGTAAGTCAAGTTCGATCGTAATTATAGGAAAATTTCACCTGAAGAGATTATGTGTTTGTAGTACATCTCCAGTTGCCCGCCAGGTTGCACAACATATTTTTCACCATACCCTGGCCGAAAGTACCACTTTCGCTCCCCGCTCGAAATCACGAAAGTGGTATTTTCGGTCCGGGTATGGTGAAAAATAGTATACGCACCACGGGAGGAAATAAAGAAAGCCTCAGATCGCGTGTTTATCGCCCTCGGCTTTGCCTTCGGGCGACAATTTACATGCAATCTGGGACATTCTTTATTTTTCCCCCCTAGGTGCCTATTATACTATTAGAGAGATGTTTTTAGAAAAATAAGCACCGTGGACGTCTCTCTTGCCATGCGCTCTTTCGTAACTTCGTATATTTAAAGTAGGATTTTTACTTTATTTTTTTTTTATTAATTGTTGAAGTATTATGTGAGATGGAATATTAATATTTTTATACCCTAGATGGGACATAATTTCTTCGAGTGAAGCTTCATACAATTACGATCGAATTTCACTTATAGGTAAGTTTGTTTAATTGATCTTCAAATATATATAAACAAGCTTTGCTTTTCGAGATGATGTATTTGTAATTTTTTAGAGTGACAAATTATAATTTTTCTTTTAAGAGACTTATTGTTAATGTTCTACAACATTTAAAAATAATTATATATAAAAAATGTATACATTTATAAATATTTCTTCTACAGATACTTCGTGGCGCTTAAATTATTGCTGTGCTTTATTCTACCAGTTATAGTGCCAGTACTATTTTGGAATGAAAGTTGGTATATAACAATTATATCTCAATGGTTTGTCCGCTACATGCTTTTGCTAAATTTTACTTGGAGCGTTAACAGTGCTGCACACTTATGGGGCAATAAACCATACGATAAGTAAGATTTATTTATTTTATCAAATTGTAAACAATAATTATGTTAGATGTAGCTTTTTCGTTCGTAGTATAGATTTTTTGTTGAGGTGGAATAAGAATTGATCTTTGACGAACCAAGGTGTTATAACATTAAATTTCGTTTATTTATGTCTACGTTTCGGCGGGTTTGCTACCGCCCTTCTCAAGACTTATTAAACAAAATAAAATTTCACATATCTGATTCGTACAGATTTTTCCACATTACGGAAAAATCTTTTAAGCAAAAAGCAAGTTATTGAGTAAAAACCTTCCAACTTCTTAACGCGACACCACACTCAGTAGCAACGTTTCTGCCGTGGTGAAAGGCCATTGTCAGCGGCATACTGCGCTACACTGTGCTGTGCTGTTAATGTTATAACACCTCGGTTCGTCAAAGATCAATTCTTATTCTACCTCAACAAAATAATTAAGTATTTTTGAAATGTTTTTTATTTGAGCTTTAATATATTTTTATAATATTAATATCTATTTATTTATTAATAATTGATAATTTAAAATACTAGAAATATATCTCCTGCGGAAAATAAAGTGGTAGCTTTTGTGGCACTTGGCGAAGGTTGGCATAATTATCATCACGTTTTTCCGTGGGATTATAAAGCAGCTGAGTTAGGTGATTATAATCTTAACTTAACGACGGCATTGATTGATTTTTTTGCTCTTCTTGGATGGGTTTACGATCGAAAGCAACCATCGTCAGATCTCGTACAGGCAGTTATTAACAACAGAGGAGATGGATCTCATAGCCATTTAGAAATTCCAGCACCACAATCAAAAATGGATTAATTATATCTGAGGAAATAAATGTTAAATTAAATCTATAGCTTATTTAATAATGTAATTCGAAATTTTTGTATTGTGGAATCATATTACAAATTTTACACATTAGAGGTTTTAAAAACTAGCTCTAAGAGTACATTTTAGAAACGCAATCATTTCGCATAAGCTAAAAAGAAGCATTTATTAAATCAAGCATTATGCAAAAAATTCAAATCTCTTTGTTGCCTTGTGTAAAAATACCTATAATTACGATTTCATATTCATCAGAATAATTTTGATCAAAATTATGGAATTATCATTTACAAAATTTTATACATTTTCTTCATAAAAATATTTTTAAGTGGAAATGTTTCAAGATATCAAAAATTTTTCATTTGCAATTTCTATTAATAAACGAAGCTTTAAAAATAATGTACGAAACATTAGGGCTTCAAAAAGTATTTTACTTTCATTTTTAATAAATTATTGCAATTTAGTAGTACAGTAGTTCTACTTTACAATTATATATGCTATACTATAGATAAAAAATTTCGATAAAAGATGACCATACGTTTATAACAATTATTTATTCTGTTATTTGACAGCAAATAAATTATTTATTTTACATTTCAATTAAATGCATATTTTATAATAATGTCTTTTATTAAAAGATTATTAAATAAATAATTATAAATAATGTAATCAATAAATATAATTATTATTTATTAATAGACTAAAGTTTTCTTTTATATAGTGTACTAATGTGTGCATATAAAGAAGGTGATCTGTACAAAAATTAGACATATAATTTCTTATGTATTTTGATAACTTGAAACATGTCTAATATTTGTATAGATCACTTTTTATGTGCTTATGTAATTCTATTATTATCATTTTTTTACTATTATTATTTTATCATAATATTAAAGTATTATTAAAAATGTATTCAATATTGGGGGTTAAATACTACAACTAGTTGTATATAATAGCACGGTAGCACCAGTGATCTCAGTCTGATGCCTCCGAATTTCTTAAAGAAAAATTGCAAGATCTTAACCTGTCTCTCGTTCATTCAGAGCCCCAGTTTTTCTAAATTGATTTATGTACGTTGTAAGAGTAGTATCATTTATCAGAATTTTCTCAAATTGAACCTGAAAATATGCACAACTCGAGTTCTTATAACCAATAGAGTCTAATATTCTGGTTTCCTTCATATTTTGGCATCTAAAAGCATTTCCCAAAGTTTGAGACAAATCCTTGATCCGTGACCCTCTCCCAGTTAGATATGCAGCATGAAATTATGATAATTCTTATTCGTCAAACGCATATACTGACGCGCGTGTATGTAAATTGCGCGAATATTATTACATCACATCAGGAAGAATACTAGCGTATACAATTATAGCTGAATTAGTCGTATGTAAACTTTAAAGGGTTAAAAGAATAAAATATTCAACAGCTCTATTTCTAATATATTGCGATGTCGCAACTATCAAAATATGTGGGGTAACTTAGCTGGTTCTATATTTTTAAAGCACCGAAGAAAGATGGGTCTTCTTATTTACTTATGCAGTATATAGAGTGATTCATCTCAAAATCGT
>JAPYZA010015823.1:0-11203 GCA_030522685.1 Eupelmus azureus
TGGTGCTGTAAGTTCTGTTAGTTTGGTGGTTAAAAGTTTTACTACTGGGTGCAAAATTGGAAATGATTTCTATTACTGGAATAACGCGGTTATCGAGATATACGTTTGGTATATTCAACTTGTCATCTACGGTAGAGCAACTACTGAATCGAAACCTTTTTTCATCAATTTAATAAATTGCTCTTAATAAAATCCCTCTCTAAAATCGCAAATCTAATCAACAGCTCCATTCTCCGAAATCCATTCAAAAATCCTCAAATCAAATTCCTCCCGACGGCCCTACACACTCTTCCACCTCTCAGCCCTGCGGCAGAGCGACGCATCAATTGCAATAGCCGGCCATATCGATCACCCGGTAATTGGTGGATTGCCTTTCGCGCTCGGCTCATGAATGAGGAGCCGGCAGTCGCGAGTTAATTGCTGGATAACCGAGCTCGTTAAAAGCCCGAAGTAGGCGCGACGTGGAAAGCTCGCTTGTAAGTAGTTCGGCTTCGCTTTGTCTCGCATCCACTGCAGGTTTTTTCGCGCTGGTGTATGAAAAAAAAAAGAGAGTTCGGCCTGTCGAGCAATTGAAGGTTTTTCGGTTTGGCGAGCTGGGCGCGGTATAGTTGGGACGGGATTGCGCGTGGCGTGGTTTAATTGTTCGAAGGGAAATTGAAGCGCCGGGCAAAAGCGAAATTCGAGTTACTCTCGCGGTAAGCTGTCAATATTTTTTTTGAAATATCGTTGAAAAGCGTAGAGTATAAATATCTGGTGGATACGCATGAGTAAATATTACAAAAGCACGAGAAAAATATGCGTTGAATTTCGAAGGCCATAATAAAACTGTTTGTATTCAACCGCGCATCCGGCAATGTCGATAACAGCGTTCATTTTTACAATTAATTACTTTCGCTGTCCGTTCGCTTCCAAGATAGTAAGCACTCATAACGTCTCTTTTAAATCAATCAACACTCTCATCCTAATTCGTCAGCACGGCCGAGCCATCGAAACATCAAGCGCTCTGAAAAATAATAGACTGTCATCCTTGACACTATTCCGAAAATAGATATCACACACGTATCTATATATCGGAAACTCTAGCCGCAACAAATGCCTTCCTATATCTCCCCGGCTCGTATTAACAACTCTCGAGAACGTCCACTCTCCTATCAATCGCGCTGGCCCAAAGCAAATCACACGCCCGACTCGATAAGCCCTCGACTCTCCAGACATATTTTCAATAATAACGATCGCTCCGTTAGACTCTACCCCTTCACCTGTTGCGAAATACAATGCTTCAACAGAGAAAAAAAAAACACGCACACGCTAAAAGGATAGCCGAATTCTGAAAAATGAAGAACACCGGATACGTCAATTAGTCTATATGATCGAGCTGGCCGATCGCCGCGCGCGGCGCGTCCGTCATCTGTCTTTCGCGGAATTTCGCGCATGAAACAAAAATCCCGGGGTTCGGTATAACTGACACCGCCGCTGCGCGCGCTGGATTGGCCGTCGAGGATCGCCGAGTGCTATATAGCCTGTGTGTAATATTGGCCGCGGTTGTGCAGGGAAAAATCGTTGATTTGCGCGTGCTTGGAGAAGTCATACGCGTTGATTAGCGCAGGAGGCTGATGATGGTTTTGATTCGGAAAACAATGGAGCGTTGATGGAGAGGATACGAGAATTATGAATGATTACGCAGATCCGTCGCTGTTTATTTCTGCCCTTTTTACGGAATTGAATTGACGGGGCATTTTCGATTTCAAATATATAATAAGCCCGGCGCGATATCGCGTTATTCGAGACGCGCGCCCGTTTAATTAGCATTACCACGTTTTGCCATTATCGTAGACGGATGGCGTCGCATTTTGATTAATGTCGAAAGCGATCACTGTTGATGTTTTGTTAGCGTCACTAGCGCGCGAGCTAATGTCCAAACGTGTCAGGTTGCAAGTGGTTTGCCGATATATGCGCGCAGCTTGTAATAGAGTCGCAAATGAACTAATGGATTTTTGCGCCGGTGTACCCGGCGCGCTTTTAGCTAGAAGAAAAACCGCTTTTCAAAGCGAACTCACGGCATACCCGCATACTTCCGAATCACCTGCCAGCTCGCGACCGAACAGAAGTTCGAAAACTTCTGTGATCGGGCTAGCGCGCGCGTGTTGTTTTTTTCGACGATTTAATTCGCCAAAGGACGGCGCGCATTTTTGCGCGCAAAGCCGAGCGTTTTCATTAACGAGCCTCGGTCGGAGCGAATCGGATTTCGGTGCAGATGTGTGATGCCGGCCGTGCGGCCCTGGAAACAAGGCATTTCGATTAAGATGTAGGGAAAGAGAGAGGGAGAGAGAAAAAGAGCGCAGAATTAGGGGGCGAGGCGTAAACGAGAGTGGAAAAGGAAATCGAGTCCGAGCAGATCGGAAATTATTGGCAGGCTTTTTGTGTGGGATTTTAATGCAGAAATTATTTGCTTTGAGCTGAACGTTCGTGAAAATAATGCTTTGACTAAAGAGGGTATATGAGAAGTAGATGCGAGGGAATGCAGATGACGTGTTTGAATTAACGGTCTTGTATGTGACTATGGTATAGATTGACGGGTGTCAACTAAGGCTTCTGCTAAATTTAATTTCACATGCGATATATCTATTAATATTCATTCGCTATCGATTTCTCAGCGAAACTCTACTCCCAAGCTCGGCGATATTTTGGTTTCTTTATTAGTGACCTATAGAATGAGTCCGCCACAGAAGTATAAATACAGACAGCTTGATTAATAGAGAAATTGATTCTTCTGGACCGCATGGAAACGCATGAATATACTCACCCCTGATTTATTCATAGACTTATTTAAATCCAGCCAACACTCGCGCCAATCGCATAAAATTAGAATGCCCAAGATCGATCCACCAGCGCCAATAGCAACAAAACCCAAAAAAAAACCCACTCAACGCACATTCGAAACGCGACTCTGTTAATCCACACCATTCCGTCAAGCAACACGTTACACAGCCGCGATTGAATAGCAGACTGAAAAAGACAGCAGCAGCCCGCAGCGAAGAAAAACAAATAAGCGCGCGGGCGAGAAAAAGCAGAGAGAGAGCCAGCAAAGCGCAGAGCGGCGAGGGGGAAGAAACGAGGGAGAGAAACACAGAAGAAACTCGCTAGAATAACAGGCCGAGCGAAAAGAAAGGAGGGCGCCGATATCGCGCCCAATGGGCTTTCTGTCGCTGGCACACGATAGCCCGAGCTCGCTCGTCCGCGAGCTGCAGGCCGGGCAAAATCGACTGCGCCGAGAGCGCGCTTTCTATAAACTTTTTTCGCCGCTCCCTTTGTCCGATTTTTCAGCCTGCTACTGCCACGCTCGCTTTTTTCGCTTATAGCCTCCGACAATCTACTCTCCGCGCACGTCTCCCTGACTGGCTGCATGTGTGTGTTTCGCGCGCGGCTTTCGCGACTGGCGGGCCACTTAAACGCTGGCGCTTGGCT
This sequence comes from Eupelmus azureus, assembly GCA_030522685.1. Classification (NCBI taxonomy): domain Eukaryota; kingdom Metazoa; phylum Arthropoda; class Insecta; order Hymenoptera; family Eupelmidae; genus Eupelmus; species Eupelmus azureus. The sequence goes on from JAPYZA010015823.1 coordinate 3,466, forward strand.
TTTGTAATAAGGCCGAAGAGTGTGTTTACGGGGAGAGTACATGGGTATCGCATTATTATCGGCTGCGGGCTTGCGAAGCTTTTTTTTCGGCTTCTTTGGCGTCACGCTTGGCAGCGGATATTTGTAGTACGAATAAATATAATGCAGGGCTCGGGAGAAAATATCGACGCGGAGCTCTGCGGTAGTTTATAGCTGCGGGTGTTCAGGCTTTCATTTTTGACTATCGAATCCATAATAAAAGTTTTTTGAGATATTTAAAACAGATGTACAACTAGAATGCAGTATGTACTCTATTACGACCACTCGCGTTATTACCAGATAAGAACAATAAACCACCACCCACAAATTTGGAAAACAGCATTCCTCTAACGCTCCCAAACCTCCAGCAACCGAAAAAACCATAAAAAAAACCTTCCACAAAAACCCATCGAAGCATCGATCTCCCCGCACAGCGGCCAATTAAAAGAGATTCATGACCTTTCCCTCTCACCCACTCTCTCTCTCTCTCCTCTCCTTCCCTCCCAATCCTATCCTCCTCCCGCCAATTTTGCACGTCGCTCCGAAGGCTTAAAAGGCCCAAGTGCCTCCGTCTCTCCTCGACGTACACACCCCTGCCATCGTGAGTTCCTTCAGGAAATTTTAGCGTCATTCTCGGGAGCCGCGCCGCCAAGGCTTGTACACACGACTATGCTCCATCGGCTTTGCCTCTCTCTCTCTCCCCGGTTCTCGCTCCCCTCGAAACTTTGCCAGGGTTATAAGAGAGACAGGAGCGCGCGCGAGAGCGACGATGAGACGAAACAAAGCTCGTCTACTGGCAGCGCGCGCCGGCTGAAAGGGGGTTTCTGTCTGTGTCGCGGCGCGTCAACGTCGGCGGGGCCGGGGATTTTTTGAATGCTTTTTCGGCGCAGAGGTTTTAGGAGACTGGTAAAAGGCGCGAGGCGCTTTCCGGCCGCTGGATTTCGCGGCGCGCTGAATGCTCCTGATTATTTTCAGCCCCGAGTGCGACTGAAAAATGTCGTTAGGTAAATTGCGAGCCTCGTGATTTTCGCCTTCTCGCGCGCGCCTCGTTGTTTGGGGGGGCAATGTTTATTCTCGTGTATAAGAAGCAGAGCCAAGCCGTAATTCATCTCTGCGAAACTTCGAAAAATGAAGTTACAGTTCGAGAACTCTGGAGGACTCGCTTGTTAGCGAATTCATAAATCTCAATTGAATCTAAAACCCTCCTGGCGCGCACGCGAACGCAGATAACGCGGCCCATCAACGACTCGAAACTTCCGAAAGCCTCGGCTCCCCTTTTGCTGCCTCGGCCCTTGCGACGAAAAGAAGCAAGACAAACTCATTAAAAAAATCGCGAGAGAGAAAGGGCGAGAAAGAGAGAGGCACGAAGCTTCTGTGCAACTTCGAGCTCTAGAGGCGACGAGGCCGTTATACGGAGGGTAGAAGAGGACGGCTGTCAATAGCAGCCGTTTCGGATTAGTCGGCGACGGCCGCGCTAATTAAAAGTGTATCCGTCCTGGTGTGGAAGACGCGAGGCTCGGACAATGGCAAATTACCATCCGTTTTCTTCGATGTTGGTTCTATAGAGCTCGTTGATGTGTATTTGCAGCTGAGAGGTTGACGGAATTTGGGTGATGACTGGGTAAAATTGTGGGCTGCGTTTTGAGAGATTGGCGGATGGCTGGAAATGACACCTTTGTATAAAAGAACCGAATTACGTAATATTTTGGGACAGTACGGTAGGAATTGTTGCGTTGACTGTATATGATTGTGGCGTGACGCTGGGGTAAATGTATTGTTATATAATGAGCCCTCTTTTATGAATGTAACATTTATTAATGCTCTTTTATTAATCTACTTTAATGTGAGATTTTACTTCATTGCTGTAAAGAGCACAGCTCAGACTAATCCGTGATATAGATACTAAAAACTTAAAAATTGTAAAGAGGAACTGATTTAGCTCGGAAATTCCTTTCACTAAATTATCGTTCCATCATTTCGTTTAATTTCATTCCACTATTTCTTCGTTTAATTTATTTTAGTGCTTATCGATCACGTAAATTATTAATCAAAAAAGAAAAAAAAATAAACGACCGCCAATGTTTATGTGTTAAATTGCTAAAAAATTACCGCTCTTTCAACTCGAATTAAAATCCAATGTAAATGCATCCCACATCCCCTTCCTCTCTTTCAAAAACAGGCCCTCTCGTTAAAATTTAATAGAACAATTAATAACGCATTACGCGAAACAATTAATACACGCAACCTCGCGAAACTCCCGACGCTCTCAAAGCGTGCGCTTCTCACAAGACGTTCAAAATTATGACGCGTATAATAGTCCCCCCCCCTTTCTGTATTTCTCTTCCTCGTTCTGTCTCTCCCTCTCACTCTCTCTGCCCCAGTACGCACACAGTCGGCGACTTTTATGCCTCGTCATTCGGCTCTGCAGGTGCCCCGGCGGCTCTATTTAATATCGATTATCGAGCGGCAGCGAGGCTGCGATCGATCGCCGATGACCAACGCCCATTTCGCAATTGTGTATAGCGCCATGGGCAGAGCGCGCGGGTCAACGTTTCGGAGTTTGATAACGACGAAACTTTGCGAGGCAGAGAGTGGAGAGAAAGGAGGAGAGAGAGGAGAATGGGAGAGGGACTGATAGGATGGCTTTTACAGGGAGCGTGTATGAAAGAAGGCGAGGAAATTTTCTGGGAGGTGGAAATCGGTACTCTGTGGGATTGCGAATTATTTTGATTGGGGAGTGATGGTGGATGGTTTGGGTTGGTGTAGTCTTTATTATTCTATGATTAGTTATGGGAAAATTTAAGTGTTTCTATTTCATAGAAATCGAAAGGATAAGACTAATGCCACAAAAAGATCGTGTTTCCATCGCGTTAATCAAGTGAAATAGAAAATTGTAAAATTGCCCATGTATTTGTAACTTTAGTATATACATGTGGATTTTATGGATATGAATAATAGTGACAAATTACACGTAGACTTACTTATTGTAGAAGATCTATCAAAATGATAATGCACTGAACTCACCTGAAACATAAAAAAATATCATTTTAGAATGCAAATTGATTCAAGTGAAATATTAAAAATTCTTATAGTTCTTTAGAAAAAGAAGTCTTGAAAAAGTATATTGTCAATAATAAAATGTCCCCGGAAATATTGTTTTACGCTCTTCCAAAAATTAATTTCCAACAACTCCAAATCCATACTCTTCCTCATTACATCATTTTATTTTTCATTTTCCAAGAACAACGTCCTAAACCCCAGTTGCGCAACTATAAATTATCAAACGTTTCCACGAAAAAAATAACTTTCCCCCTTCCTTATAAGCCATCAGCCGGGGAAATCCGAAAGCAAAAGCGTTTCCTAAAAGCCAACACGTAACAATGTAGGTTACAATGGTGGCGGCTTTTTACGATGACGATTAAGCGGCTCGGCTATATTATATTCCGTCACACGATGTCCTCAAAATCAATACTCGGTAGCGCTCGCTCGCTCCCGAGCGATGGCATATAGTAAAATATCGAAAACAATGAGCGCCTGCACGACGAATTCGTGCACGTATGTAGGCGAGAACGCCTCGGCGCGCCGCCTCTATACGGAATATTGAGCCGATAACGGGCCGCGCACGTCTAAAGGGTGGCGCCGCTCGCGATAGCTCTGAATGCTTCGGATCAATCCAGTACACCCCAGCGCGACTGATGAGCAGACATGGAAATTTACATGTCGAAACGCTGTTTCGATGGTATTAAATGTTTATCGGCGCTGCTTGATCGGGAATTGTTTGAGGACGATAAATAAATGTAGCGTGATAAATTCAGTGTAACGTTTGTATCGAAGTTGTATTAACCTGGCGTTGTGTGATATGAATGACATGTTGACAAACAAAATGTCTGGTAATCAATAAATATATAGAGATGTTTGCCCGTATGATTAACTGGTACAAGGATAATAAACTGGCTATTATTCATTCGATTTATACACGTTTTAACGATCATTAAACTTTTTCAGTATAAACTATTAATTGGCAGGCTTCGTACACGTCTGTTTTCAGCCTGCATACATCATATAAAATAAATAAAATATTTGACATAATCTTTTAAATTAAACATTTAAAATTATTTTAGTCACCAAACAAACACACAACAAAATAAAATAATAATCACTACTAAAATACCGTCTTTCGACCTTTCCGTTACGCGACATTAATAACGGATTACCAGAAACTCTGCCAACGAAATTCCTGCAATTTTCACTTCTGAATAATCGCGCAATATCGTCCTAAAAATCTCAAACGCAGCCGCGCACTTGCAAACACTCTTGACCGTAGCTCCGCTCCGACTACCGGGACGCGACTAAATATTTCAGCAACTTGACGCACTCTATCTCTCTCATTCCCTCAGATTTTAATTTACATGTCATACCTAATTCACATCCCCGGCGCCCCCTGCTCGCGACGGATATACATTCGTATAAGCTGGCGCGTCGCGATTTTAGTGACGCGCGAAAGGAACGATTTAATATGGCACGAGAGAGGAAGAGAGACTCGGCTATTCGATTCCACTCTGGCTCGCTTTCTCTGGAATCTGAAGGAGTGAGATTTTCACTCTTACGACGAGACTGGCTTGAATTTCGAGCTTTTTATTTGCGATTTGAAAGAATAGTGAAGAGGGTATCGGCTTTTGATGGGGGAAATACACTCGGCTTTATTGGCGGATTGTATTATCCGAGAGATGAACAATTTTAGCGTGTTTACTCTAATGTTTCAGGGGGGTGCGCGCTCCAGGAACTCGATTAAAGACGATCGTAAAACTAAATCCCTCTCTTTTATTTGAGCTTTAGTGCCTCTTTTCAGAAGCCCACTCCAAACGGTTATATTATTTAGTTTATTGCGCCAGCCCGTCTCAATTTTCACTAAAATTTTTGCAGAACTTCTCACTCTCTGAGCTTCGACTTGAAAATTTCATTCCAAGCGCAAAATGCGCACCATTTTATCGTCTCGAGTCTCCCCTTGCATTATCAGCGCCGCGCGTCTAAGAATTTTTCAGCCCCTGGAATTTAAGGAAGGGAGCGTGCGCGCACGTCACGCTGCTAGCTATCCTTTAAATAAGATATCGACGCCTCGGCGACGCTCGGCTTGAAGACGACGGAGTCGCCGTTCTTTTTCCGCCGCTCGGACGAGATAAGTTTTCAGTGCGTATACATAACTCGCTGCCTAGGAATTAACGTTATTAGGATGTAAAAAAGAAAAACGCTGCGACGCGCGTCGTAAAGCACGCGGCCATTAAGCAGCGTTCGCTGGCTGAATTATCTTGGAGTTAAGGGAGCGTCGCCGGGGGAAAAGAAAATTATTCCGTATTAGCGGAATTAGGTTTGACGAGGCAGTTTTGCCCGCGCTTTTAATATGTTAAAGTGGGAAAACTTTGAATTACGCTTTCAATTACACCTGGCTGAGAATTAGGAAGTGTAATTGAGTGAATAGTTTATCTTTTTTTTCTGGATCTAATGCGGGTTGTGTGGTGGTTGATGGGAAATCAGTTGAGGAAATGGTGGATTATATATTTGGGTCAATGAGTTAACAAATTTATGTATTTTTATTATTATGTAACTTAATGATTTAAAGCATAATAATTTTATATAATTTGCTGCATTAAATTTTCAGGGAACTGCCCGTGGGAGCGGTCGTTTGTTATTCACTGTAAAATTCGGACTTTCGCAATTTGAATATTTGTATGGAACGTACAGAAATTATGAGATTGAAAAAATAATTCTCCAGCTCATTTGCCTGGAGAGAAAGTAGTCATTTCTGCACATAAAGTTTTTAAAAATCATCTCATTTCACGAATAGACGTTCCATTTCTAGGTTCTAATGAATCCAATAATTTTACATCGTCTGCTTTGGAATTCAATTTTCGAGTAATGTAGAAGTAGCTCCTTTTTAATTTTACGTTTCATTATACTCCCTAGAATTATATAGAATTAATAAATTCTTTTAAAAATTAATTTAGCTTCAATAAAACAAACGACTGCTTTGAAATTAAATTTCAAAAAAAGGATGAAAGTAGGTCTCTTAAATTGACTTCTATTTATATTCCTTAAAAATATGTAGACCCAACGTTATTTACTAAAATTAATTCAACTTTCATAAAAGAATTCAGAACGCTTCAACACCTTTTATTCCAATCTGAACTAATTCCAAGAAATAAAATATTTTAAAGCCTTCGTTCCTCTTCAAAATCCCTCCCACCGGCAATCTTCATTTTTCACCAGTCATCAGCAGCACACAAGACCCCGTTAAAATCACCACCTCGATCATCGCCCTTAAAGCCCCGAGCTCGGTATCACCGTCGCACAACAGTTCCCATTCAATAACTAATCGCTTCATCTCCCACCCTCCCTTATCCTTCATCCCCTTACCCTAATCCCCCCCCCTCCCATTTTACGCCTCCTCCTCTCATTTTCTAATTCTCCATATAGCTAATCTCGGCCATCGATAGGTCCGACAGGACCGCGAAATTCTCCAGCGCGATATATAACCGCCTGGCAGGCGGGAAAAAGGAGCGGGATTTCCGGACCGTAATAAGAAATCTTTCTCTCGGCAGCCGGCGATATATATTGGAGCGAAAGAGAGGCAGGAGAAAGAGGGACGAACGGACAAGCGAGCGTACGTGCAGTATCGCGCGAAGAGCCACGCGTAATCAGTGCGAAATCCCCTCCGGAATCGACGGCCCCCCCAGGCTCTGGGCGCGCGCGTGCTCCTTTTTACGCCGAGAGCTCTTGTATGGAAGGGTGAAAGGAAGGTATTTATTATTTCATTGAATGAATGCATTTGTATTAACATTTATATAAGGGGGGAATTGGAATTTTCATTGGCGGAATTTTCTTCGTTAGGGAATGTTAATTAGCGTTTCGGCGGGCGATTGAAGGATATGTGCGGGCGATTTGGTTTACAGATTTTCGGCGATGCATATTTTAATGCATTATTATTATTAGGATTTGAATTTGACGTTTGTTGGCTTTTCGGCGTTATTAACATCCTTGTAATAATATTTAGTAAGTTAGTGGTAGGAATTGATGATGAAAATAATTGACCGTAAGCTAATGCATATTTGTTATCACATGTTTGCCGGACACATATTTGTTAATTTCTTAGCAACTATTAATATTGTTGATATTAAGCTTCTTTGCCCTGCCTGTGCCTATCTCTACATTATTAATAACAATAATAATAATAACAGCCACAACTACAAAATAGAATTAATTTGCTCAAATTTATACTCGAATTATTTCAAATTTAGCATTATGATGAAGCGTATATTAATTTTACCAAGCGAATAAACCTTAACAGTAATAATCAACAAAATCACTCGCGCCCAATTCATTTTTCCATTCTCCCTACCCGAGCTCGTATTAACACGCCCGGCGCATCTATTTATCATAAATTTGTCATCTACATCCTAAGAGACAGTGCGACAATCGTCCCGGACGAACACGAATTCTCGGCGCCATATGCCCGAGATGAATAAGCCATCTTACATAAAATCACGCGACAAGGCGAACCCCTCCGCCGTATACCGAGGAGCGCGAGCCAACTTATTGAAATTCAAGGACTCCGAAGGGCTGTAGGTTTGCGCGCAGCCGGTTATCATGTGAATCTAACTGGTGGTTTCTTCCGAGCCTATGCTTACCCTCGAAGTTCACCCCAGCTTAGCAGCCCTGCTAATAA
>JAPYZA010015865.1:0-10943 GCA_030522685.1 Eupelmus azureus
TATGCAAAAACTATTGAAGAACACAATGAAAAATTTAGACGGCTCATGGAACGCTTGAAATGGGCCAATATTAAACTTCAGCCGGACAAATGTGACTTTCTGCAGAGGCAGGTCGCCTACCTGGGTCATGTAATCAACGAAGAAGGTGTTCGCCTTAACCCTAAGAAATTAGAGGCGGTAAGGAAATTTCCAGTACCCAAAAATATTAAGAATATAAGGTAATTTCTAGGCTTGGCCGGATACTATCGACGATTCATTGACGGATTCTCGAAAATCGCGAAGCCCTTAAGCACTTTATTTAAACAGAATATTGCCTTTATCTGGGATGAAGCCACTCAGAAGGCAATTGAGATTTTGAAAGACAAGTTATGCGAAGAACCCGTCTTAGTCTATCCTGATTTTTCACAACCATTTGTTGTAACCACGGACGCGTCTGGCCATGCTATAGGGGGAATATTGTCCCAGGGACCTATCGGTCAGGATCGACCGATAGCATCCACTTCTCGTTTTCTAAATGATGCAGAAACGCGATAAGATACATACGAAAAGGAGGTTTTAACCATCGCCTATACTGTTAGGCATTTCCGGCATTACCTCCTATGTAAGTGTAGTGACCGATCACAAACCCCTTATTTGGTTTAAAACTTCTCGGGGTCCCAATTCTCGAGTTAGCCGTTGGCGTATCAAGTTGAGCGAATTTGATTTTGATATTATTTACAAGGCAGATAAAAAAAATGTTAACGCGGATGCCATATCACGAAACCCCATTTGAACAAACGATCCTGACAATATAGGAAGTTATTGAACCGGAAGATATAGCCCCTTCGGACGCGCCTAAGGAATGTATACCGTGAGATGTTGTGGAAACCCCACCATTGATGATTGATAAGCATGGCTAAGAGCTCAGGGGGAAGGCCCCCGCAAGACATTTTATGCAGACGCGAACTAGGGCAGGTAAGCTGACCGTTTCCAATTATACCCCTTTACAAGATAATGAAGGTCATTATCCTGTTGACTTATCTACCACGTTTTTGCCAGATTATAACGATAATCCGAATTTTGAGGTTGAAAACCCCTCCAAACAAGTTATTCCAGAAATCGAATCAGAAAATATAGCTACTTTGGGGGATTCGAATGTCGAAGATTTAACATTCGACATACAGAGGAAGCGACAATATGAAAAGAATTTCGTTCAGTGTAGGGAACAATTATTTATGCGTAAAGATAATTACCTGTATTTTGTCACTAACTCCGGGGAACCCTGTGATCAAGGAGCACAATTACTTCTTACTCGGAAAGAATTACCACGGTTTGGAAGATTAGGAATAGGTAAGATTAAAATTATTCCAAAGGGGAATAAGTTTCATTTAGCAGTGGTGTTGCGAGGAGAGGAATGTGAAGGTCTCTCCACTTTAATGGAAAACTTGTCGGATGGTTTAAAGAATTTAAAAATAATCCTAACTCGTGAAAGTTTACGCTCGATTAGTATGGCCAAAGGTAAGACTATTGACGAGTTACGATGGGAGGATGCTGTTATAAAACTGCTAAACTTTCTCCGAGGAATCGATACAAATTTTATAATATGCCTTGGCGTGATAATATACCCCGCGATGGAAGATCGTGTAAAACTCATTGAAGAAGCATATTGTTCCGCTGTAGGAGGGCATAAAGGCGTGATCAAAAGCTATAGAAGAATAAAGCAAAAGTACTTTTGGGAAAATTTAAAGGTAGACGTACAAAAATTCATTAGGAAGTGTCTACCTTGTTAATTAAAGAAATTAGTGAGGGTAAAAATGAAGAACCGCATGGTAAACATAGACACCCCAGGGGTCGCATTCGTGAAGATCTTAATGGATATTTTTGGTCCTTTCCCGAGAACTGAAAATGTTCATGACAATATCCTCACCATTCAAATTTGTCTGACTAAATTTTCATTAGTCATTCCATTAAGGAATGCTGCAGCCAAGTCCGTAGCAGACGCCCTCATTAAAAGATTCATTTGTACTATCGGCGCCCCTGTTGCTGTCCTAAAGGATCAGTGCACAAATTTTCTGAGCAATTTGATGAAAAGGGTCGCAAAAAGATTTCGAAACGCGCAATTTAAAACCACTGTGTTCCATCCGCAATCGAACGGGTCTATAGAACGTATCCATCATGTTTTAAGTGAATATTTGAAACAACTTATTTCCAAAGATAGTTAATGGTTTGAGTGGTTAAAAATAGCCGCTTGGTCATATAGGAGTTCCATGAAGCTACCCAGCACACCCCGTATGAGTTAGTTTTCGGGAGACTCGCTCGATCGCCTTCAAGTGATCCTCTTGATTCCGAGGATAGACTCGTGACTTATGAAGACTACATCGTGGATCTGACTACCCAGCTCAATAATCTATAAAGTATTGCACATGATAAGTTGGTCGCAGCAAAATGAAAGGCCAAATATTATTACGATAAGAAAGCGAATCCTCAGAGTTTCCTGGTAGGAGACTACGTCTGGTGATTAAAAGGGGGAAAAATTCATAAATTTGCCGATCAATATGAGGGTCCTTATTTAGTAGTCGATTTTTTGCGAAACGGAAATGTTAAAATTCAGATAGGTAGTAACAGATTTAAGGTTTTGCATAGCAATAGAATCCGAAAATCGTACGTAACACCGGGACATCAAGAACTCGATGACCTCTATAAGGAACTCCCAACCTCGGTTATCGAAAGCTGCTAAATTTAAATTTAAGTTAGTCTTATCAGAGATAAAGAAATGTAGGAGTTTAGATTGAGGTCATAATCCAGAACTTTTCTATAAATAAATATACTTACTCATGAGATATTAGTAGGTATTCGCCGCATAAGATATTCTAAATCCCATTGTACTCAGCTGTAGGAAATCACCCTCATCCCTAACCTTTTCATTCCAGCGATACGTCACAGAATTATGTCCGGAAGCACAGAGGATAAGAAAGAATTTCTCGATGCCATGGCCTCAAGCAATTCGCACAAATTAAGACTTAGGGCAACCCGCGAAAATGATATACATCTGATAAGAGTTTGTGTACAAAGCCATTCGAAGGTTAACTTTTTAAACGTGGTGGCTGCTGTGGCTTATGCGTTAAAAATGAAATGCACCGAAACTTCAAGGACGCTACTTAATTCGGGAATAGATCTTAACCATCGCGATAAATGGGGACATACTATTCTAAATTACGCGGCCACGTATAACGACCTTGCTGTAGTACAAGATTTTTTGGGAAACGACGCCCGCCCAAACATGCGAAAATAATTGTGGAATTACTGCTATTCATGATGCCCTAGACTCTAGAGTTTTCGTATTTATTCCCGACGCTTTGGAGGCTAGCACACATCTCAACACCCTTAACCCTGCTACTTTTGGTTCCGCGAATTCCGCCACCGAAAAGCAGAGTTACGACATTATCGAATGTCTTCTCACTCATGGGCCAAATCCCAACATCATTGACCATTGGGGAGAAAACGCCCTATATAAAGCTTGTCCCGGACCTTTTGAAATACTAAGGTTGATAATACAGTATAGAGGTGACTGCACCACTCAAAACGATGAGGGATGAAATCCGCGTCACCATGTCGCTCATGGTCAGGTGGAAAAGGCCGCCGAGAAGGCTGAACTTCTTATAGGCCATGGAGCAAGAGTAAATCAACATGCCCGATATGGAGGAACCCCACTCCACACCGCTGTAGCAAATCAACAAGACGCTATAGTGGAAACGCTAATAAAATATGGAGCTGACGTAAATGCTGTAGCGTGGGCAATGCGTACCCGTCTTCACCTGGCAATTGAGCAAGGGACCCTTTTTACTTGCAAAGTTTTGTTACAAAATGGAGCCTCTGTCGACGTTCGAATCCGTACTGGGCGTAGCCCCCTACAAGCAGCACTATCTCCTCGCTTAAGAAGATAAGATAAAATTGTTACTAACTTATAATTGTATAATGCCACTGTGTACGGCGATAAGAGACAGGAAGAATATTTTAGTTCCAATTACCCACCGAACCGCTTGGGAAATGTTCTGTTAGCTCATATTGTAAATTTGAAATTTCAAAAGAAATTCGTTAACGAGAAGGATATTTCTAATTTAATAAAACATCACCCTTTCGCGTCTAATCATTATCTTAAAGCTCTGGAAGAATTGCAGTTGTCTACCGTAATGAAGGCTTTACCCCGCGTGACTTGATACCAGATTCTGACCAAACCTATATCACATTTACTTTAATATGCTAGAAATGAGGGAACATTACACAAAGCACGGTTTGTTGCCCTACAGGAATACGAGGTTTAGCGTAAAGAACTTGCGATGCCGTAATTAAATAATAAATAAATCAATCAAGATGGATCCCACGGCTCGCTAGATCTCCGTTTTCCCTATCTAAAGAGACTGGTCTCGAATAGGGCGGACAAAGTTGAGCAACGACGCCGGATCCTGGCGCAACCCTCGGCGAAACACTCTCCGTCGCTGTAGGAGCAGGCTCGACGCAAACAAAAATTAATTTTGTTTAATAATTGAATAAATGAATTGATAATATTAACATTTAACTCGAATACAAATTAAACAAAATATTAATTGAATTGAAATCTACTTTGGGATCGCATGCATAGATCCACCAGAATACAAATTTATAATAAATTGAAATTAATTAATTTGGCAAGAAAAACAAACTAATAAATAATTATAATGGCCTGCTCCACCTGATACTAAAATAGGACACATACACGATACTTAAGAGAACCGGGCTCGCAAAAGAAAATTAATCTAAACTCAGATAATTTAAGAGTTACAAATTAATTGTTTATTAAAAATAAATTTTCAAACAAAAACCAAAAATGAAAAAATTGCGTTTAACTACGCTTGATTGCTATAATCGCTTTCTGTCATGACTAGCTTCTTGGGTCTACACAAAATGGCGGCGACGGCCGCACACGATCATTCTGGGAAGATAAAGATGGAACCTGGAACACAAATAAGCAAATGCGCGCTTTTCTAAATAACGGGATATCACACGAAATCAATTTTTTTTTTTAAGAAATAACAAAAGTCAACACATAAATCTAATATATGCAAACGCGACACGCGAGGGTGAACCTAATTAACAAATATCGCAATTAATCTGTCTCGACAAGGATCACAATTAAAAATCTGCAACTCCGGGCCAGGAACTCTCGATCATCTGAAAATTAACTCTCGATCATCTGAAAATTAATTCACAGGAAACATAAGAAAAGGTCTCACCACCTTCACCAGAACCGCTCCTTTACCAAATCACCCTGGGAGAACACGGCGGCCATCCCAGTCACCGTCGAAAAATCTCCAAACTCGAACTCACGACTAAACGTAAAAGCAAAATGGCCTAAAGGGCAAAGAAAAACTTAAACAACTTTGTCTAATGACAACCAGGCAGCAAGTGGCGCGGGGCCCGGCTTCTTCTTCCGCCGAAGCCTCGCGCTCTCCCATCCTTTACCCCCCCCCCCCTCCCACTTTACTATTAATCTGGCGCGAATTTACATCATTGGCTATAGAACCCTCATAGTCTCGACTTTTCCGGCTCGAACCACTTTAAGGACTCGCATTCGGCCATGTGTCAACAATTTTGGAGGAAAGCGATCCTCTGATTAGCTCTTCACCTAACAACGAGTCGATCACCCCCCAAAAAGTAACTCAACCTCGCGCCATCTGTTAATCGATTGCAATAATTGATTGAATTAACCGGCGCGACATTTAAAATACGCGAAATAATTGCGATAAAACATTACTAGCACATAAAATACCTCCAAATGCATTAAATACATCGGAGGTATAAAACCCTAGGCGCACACGCTACCACATAAAGCCGCTCGCGACACTCACACTCACGCGCGCCGCCACAGGCATATGGACTCACCACTACACGCGCGCGCCTTAATACATGTGAGCGCGCCTTGACTCGTGTGCGCGCCGTGCGCCAACGCCTGTATCAGTAGGCGCACGACGTCACACGCTCGCTCTCTCTCTCTCTTAACCCGCGCGTGCCTCTCCCTCTCTCGCACCCGCGCGCGCACCGCGTTAATCTTACCTTCTGGTGGTTTGCCTCTCAAATTCTAAAAGAACAAAACACACACACGATAAAATATACACAAATCCTTAACAGTTCCTGGCTACGGCTCCTCTCGTTTCTCTCAAATTAGCAGCCTCTGTAGTTCCCTTCTCCTCGCATGTTTGCTCAAAAAAAAATTTTAACAATTAATGTAATAACATTTATTTGAATTAACAAAACCGGTTCCAATGCCATTTCCCAGAAGGAGACCCGCTGCCTGGGTAACGCTCTACTCTGACAAGCCTAACGTACTTCTCTTATTAATAATCTAATTTCTGAAAAGAAAAACTTTATTCTTATTCTAACTATCCTAAACACGCTATTAACACCTAGATTAATCTCATTTGATCATTCATTTATATTCACTTAACTCAAACTACCCTCACGCTACTTACTATTTTGACTCTGTTTCACTCTAAACTATTCTTACTCTAATCAAATACTCGCTAACTAATCCAACTAATTAGACTATATTCCTAACAACTAACACTATTAATATTAACTAAATTTAACTCGACTTTTCTTGAACCCAAAACCAGCCTCAATATTTCCTATTTAAAATTTGATTTATTTTACAGCCAACACTAATAAAATGTATAACCTATTGTGACATACTATGTCACAAACTGCAATACAAACTATGGGAGCTACTTAAGGCGAGACGTGAATGGAGGATACGAGAAAAAAGGCTATACTCTATCTTTGCAGAATATTTGCCCGAACATGTTGTCGAACATATCGCGTACTTCCTTACCCCTCCCCCCAAGAGAATCTTGGCAATCCTTAATTTTCACCACTTTTACATAAACCCCAACCCTTTTCTTTCTCTATTTTTGTAGTTAGTTATTTAGTTCCTATTGACTTTAGCATGAAGTTATCTCTACCTGGAAAGGACAAGGTAATAAGAGGTCTTTTCACAGTAATAATTATTGATCTCCTCACATCCCTTAGAAACAAGGAAATCCATATTCCCGAATTTGTTGTACAGCGCCATTCCTATAAACAAGCAAGATGGAGAACGAGAACAATCTGTACTCGGAAGTTCAAGAGGAATTTCCCGATATCCAGATAAATTCAGAAATACATGCGATGCGTGCTTACTCTATACTCCACGCATTCAAGTCCGAAGACCCAGACCGAGCAAGAACACTCATGAGAAGATATTTGCTTAGAGATTACGGACATTATTTAGCCAGTTGCTTCTACCTTTTCGCCGAATTAGAAGAACCCTTGTTTATTATTTTTATGATGCATGTCCTTCATCGCATCCGCCACCTAGTGAAGGATATAGAGGCTAATGGAAGATCTTTGTTTCATATCGCTGTCGGTGCGGGAAATGTGTTAATAGCTATCGAACTTCAAAAGTATGGAGTTGTCATAAAACGATCTCCATGCTTATCACCAAACATACCAAAGCTAGCGGTACTATCAGGAAACGCTGATATAGTATCTTACGTCTAGAGCCAGGGTCACAATGCAAACTCTTCCAATGAATGTTTGCTCCTTTTGGCCTTACGGAAACGTTTTTACGAATCGGCAGTCCGTGTGTTAAAAACGGGTGCCATTGTTCGCGCACGCACGGAAACTTTAATAGAGACGCTTCGTTGCAATAACCTAGACATTTTAAAAACATTGATCGACCTCGAATTTTATAGGCAGAGGGATAATCCAAAACCCCTGTTACATACGGCGGTAAGAATTGGCGTTAATGGGAAACTTCTCGGACTTCTAATTAATCATTCTAACTTTGACGAATATTCTACCACTGGTGAGACTGCGTTCCATGTAGCCATAATCCAGGTAAAGATCGCTGAGACTCACGTGTTGATGAAAGAAGGAGCGGACCATAGGCTCCCCACTAAACCAGAGGTTAATAGTTGCCTCAAACTAGCAATAAAAAATACGAAACCAAAATTTTTCTCGATGCTCGCCCATTACGGGGCAAAGGTAAATGAATGCGCGGAAGGAGGTTATTCGTTAGTCCACGAGCTTTACGGCGACACCCGTGCCTTTATGTTACCCTACCTGTTCGCTGCCGGCGCAGAGTTGTATTTAGAACAGAAACGCTTTTTTATAAATAACCGTGTCAAAAACATAAACGTCGTCTACGCCATACCACAGTTAGTAAGGTTATTCCTCCAGTATCACTACGTACACGTTGGGGGTATTCTCGCCCTTGAAAGAAATCCCACTGTTTACGAGAATTTTCAAGAATGTGTAAAAAAGTTCTATCGTATGGCAACCACCCCGACATTCGGCCACCATATATTAACCGATCTTTTTACTGGAACATCAGCCGATTTCACGCTGAGGTTGTGCGAGGAACTGGATTTAGACGAAACAGAGGACTATCTTAGGAAGAAAACTCTTCGTTATTGGCGGGAAGTCCATCTGGCTTTCGGGAACCTTACCTTTTCAGCATATATGCTCCATCAAGAGTTATATCATGACTCTGAGATTCCTATAAGATATAAGATGTGCCTGGGAACTAGCAAGGCGACAATAAGAGAGAATCTCGAAATTGCCAATCGAGCCTTTGTTAAAAAACTCTACAACCGATCTGTGTTTAATGAATTGTCTTTTTCGGCAAGCAAGGACTGGAGACCCTATGGGTGCCACCTAAATACAACAGTTAGATTTTATTGAGGGAGCAAATCCATTTCCGTGGAAACGGGCGAAAGTTGACTAGATTGTCCTTATATACATATATATACTAGGTTATAATTCCACTAAGACGCAATACAAAAAAAAAAGAGAAAAAAAAACCAATTTCCTACCAATATTCCACCGTAGTAATATTAGACCTTGTTGTTTTATAGTAGAAATATTTTCAGTAGTGCACGTCTTGTTTTCCATTTCCTTCTGAAGAAAGTGGTTTCCGGCGCATCCTGCATGTCTCTAAAACATCCCAAGGACCGGCTAAAGGAACAATGACTAAATTGTTACATAATCCTTCGTTACAGGCTAACAGAAATCCAAATCATGGATTCAAGGATTAGAATGGATCGTGACACCTTGGAGAGCGAATACCGCGAATGGGAAGTTAAGCAGTCACGTCCATTCTCTGGGGAACCCGGTTTTCGTACGAGGTTTTTGTATGAGGTCTTCCGCCAGGAGGAACGTTATCTAACCTTGACTTATTTATGTGCATACCTGAGTTTCCCGTTTAGTTATTTGTTGAAGGTGTTCGGGGAGCTAATGCTGCTTTCTGCGGGACTAGATTTCTAGCACTTTCTCCAGGAAGGTCTGAGAGAGAATTTGCGCTTCATCCGACAAACTGCCTGTGATGGGACCATGTTGCTTCATCTAGCTATCGAAAGGGGCAATGTTCCCATAGAAAAGATATTAGTCGATCTAGGAGCAGATCTGAGAACGGAAGTACATCCGGGAATAGACGTTCTGGATTTAGCCCTTTCATCAAATAATCCCTAAATGGTGGAATACCTTTTGGAACGTGGTTTCGATCTGTACGACCGGGATGAATGTACAATTCTGTGGCTATTGGATAAACGATATACAGAGATGACTACATCGCTTTTACGAAAAGGAATCCACCCTTAAAGCTCCACAGAAGCCTTTGAGCTGGCTGCAAAAAGAGGGTATAATTCCATAATTAAGGCATTAGCAGGAGAATGCCTTAATTACGAACCTGAAGACGATAGTATAAATTTGCTACATTTCGCGGTAATGCATGGAGAACGAGATAGTATTGGGGCATTACCCAGTTGATGGACTACTTTAATGTAAACGAACCAACTAGGGATGGACAAACGGTCCTGCAGCTAGCCGTAAGAAACAAAAATTAGTCCACTCTACGGTTCTTACTTGCCCATGGGGCAGTACAGCGGCCTCCAAAGTTGAACGGAACGAAATCGGCCATGTAACTGGCTCTGGAAGATGGGGATTTGAACATGATAGTCGCTCTGATCTTGGGAGGTATCACCCTGGATATTACCACCTCATCCGGAAAACCTTTGATTTCTGAACTATACGACCTAGGAATGGCCAATAGAGTCACTTGGATGCTGGCGCTGGGAGCCGATCTTTACCTAGGTAATAACCGTCGGAGCCCTTTCTTCAATGACGAACGATTGGACGCGGTAAGTGTAAGGACGGTGATAGCGTTCCTAGCAATTCTCAAGAGGCAGGGATGATTTGTGCATCACAGAGACCTATCAACTTTGAAGACACGCCCCGCCTTACGTCGATATTTGCAAGAATGCATAACTGAAATTCAACGTCTAGCCAAAACATTCGTCAGCCCATCTTATTCCATTTGTGATCTATTTATGGATGACCGTGCATATTTAATCAAAGAGTTGGCCTAAAAGGAAGACTTTCGGCCAAAACATTTTCTTACACTCTTCGATCCTCATCACGTAAAGATATATGCAGATTATCTAAAGTTTCTCCTGCGATCTACGATAGAAATGGGCGATCATTCAGCATACCCTGGGCAGCAGCCACACTTAAGTATACCAGTTCAAAGTTACATTATGAAGGAAATGGAATGCCTACAGGCTCTGGAATGGAAAGACCACAAGAAGATTCGAAGTTTTAAAGGGACGATTCCCACGAATATTCTCTTCGGTAGGAAAGCTGGACCTCGACGGAACCAAAAAAGAATACACCCATACGGGTCGAAAAGATTGAGCAACCCATAATAATTATTGTCAACCGTTATACACATGTCTAGCCGCGTACATATATATCTCTCTATATTATAAAATTATTTCGCCGCAGCAGCCGCCGCCGCCGCCGCCGCCGCCGCGTATAAGAATTTCGCCTGATCAGGGCCTGAACTTTGCCTGATCTTAGTATATCTCCGAAACTAGCCGTTATTTTGATGGGTT
>JAPYZA010015887.1:0-11538 GCA_030522685.1 Eupelmus azureus
AGGGTAATGTTGGTATTAATGTCGGGATAAAAAATTTCTTGGTCTCGCTTCCAAATTTTAATGGCGGTACATTTCCAGTTCCGCAGGCATTAGCGCCGCAATTTCCTGGCCTCGAATTTTTTTTTCATTTTTTAACGATCGTTATGAAGTAATTGAATATAGTTATATTTTGTTTTTAGTAATGACTGTACTGTAAATCAATTTTATTCATAGTTTTAATGGACGCAAAGAAATAAAAATTACGTATTAAAAATTACAAATTTTATGAAAGCCTTTAAATATGGAGATTAATTCCCGTAAAACACTAACCGAAGTTTTATGCAAGTTTAATTTGCGCCTTTTATTATATTATAATGTAACATTAATAATTTTAATCCATATTTATAAAAGTGCGCTGGCTATTCGTATCTCTTTTAGATAATGCACACGTTTTTTAACAATAAAATATAAATTAAATCAGCTCAAGCAAATTATAACTCTCTTGACTTTAAATCGCAATTTGTCAAAAATTGCGTTCTCGCGCATGCCATATGCCGTGGCAATATAGCGGCAAGTAGTTTTCAATCTCATTAATACAACTTTGTGCGTCTAGCTGTTCAATTAATTTCACTTACTTTCGGCCGCTCTTGCTAATAAAATTTAATGTCCAGGATAAAGCTTAATTAATAATAATTTTCATATCCTTTTAGCCGTACGTGACAGTGTGGATAACTCGTCGCTCGGCCTTTTGGATATTTCGAAACGAGTTTAGCTTTTCACTCTTCTCACAACAATCAGTTATAGGATTAAATTATTACCGGGCAGGAATTTTAAGTGCTGATTATTTTGCGTTATGATTTTAGTGATAATGTGAATGGTTTCTTGTACTTGAATAGCCGTTTGAAAACTTTATTATACTATCGATTTTTTTTCAACAGATTAAACTTTTTTTATTCCGTAATTATAGTTTAATTAGCTATTGATGATTGATTGAATTTAATATCTTATAAAATTTTTAATTTCGTTTGTAATTAAACATTTATCCAATCTATTTTATGTGAACTCATTGACGAATAATAAAATATGATCAATGTGATTGAGAAATGGGTTTTTAAAATTTAATTTATTACGTAAAAACCTTATTAAGCTGCAGAAAATAGCAATTATTGTAATTATTTATCTATTAACATTACTATTTGATTTTCAAAGGATAAATGGATCCAACCTGAATTATTTCTATAAGTCTCTGCATAAGTCAGTGCCTCTATAAACTATACTATTTTTAAAAGTTTGCACAGCCCTGAAAAAGAAAAGGAAAAATATATTAAATACTTTTGTTATACGTATTGTTATATTAAGTGAATGTTACTTATTTCTTTTATGCTGATATTACGTACTAACGCAATATTGCATTTCTGGCTTTTTTTTGCAATCCGTAATGAACTGTGTTCTCTAAAAGTTAAGGTGTGAGATTCGGCTTGGATTTACACCTTAACTTTTAGAAAGTGTAGTAATTTTTAGGTAAGTTTGTATTCCTGAGTACCGGACGAGCAACTTTAAACTGCGAGAGAAGTTTTTTTATGTGATGTCATTTGGTACCGTTATCCTCGGTAAATATTTGAGAGAATTTCTGTTTTTAAGCAAAATAATTTGAAATCATGAGATTATGTTTTATATTGGTAGATCTTAGTAAGGTGGGCGTATAAGAACACTTATGTACGTACGTAAAAAATTTATAAAAATAGTACATTTGAATCATAAACACTGTAACATGTATTTTAAAAAGTTTTTTCAAATATTTTATATTGTTATTACGAACATAATAAAAGTCTATAAATTTTCTATGAATCATCGAACTACTTTTCGGTTGGAGATATTTTTGTTGATAAAGACAAAAACAGTATTGGCAATTCAAAAAGCATTTTATGAAAATATCTGAAATTTTCTAAAATTTTCTAAAATTTAAAACAATTACTCTAGTTTAATTTAAATGTCATATTGAAATTCCTTTAATTATTCGCGAGGTGGTTTATACTAAAATTTTCTCTATATCAATTAATTAATTGCTCATACCAACGCAAGAATTTTAATTATGTACAGAAATTGTAAAGCTAAAGTTGTAGGTTCTGTTAATACACAAAATTCCAATGACTTTAACCCACATATGCATTCTAATGACTTTTCAAATTTCTATGTATACGCTGAAATAAGTGAAATATCAGAGTTATTAAATAAATAGCCAAATAAACGCCTTCATTGTTCCACGAAAAGCCACCAGTATTTAACAAACCTCAAATCATCAAAACTCTAATTCGGAATCCATACCCGCAAATAAATTCGGCTTCGTCAAACACATCCTCCATTCAAACAAAACTAATAAACCCCACCGTTCCCAAACAACCAAACCACTCGTAAAAACCCACCCGTCTTCAACAACCATCACTCGAAATCTTCATCAAGCCCTCCCCCTCCCCGACAATAGCCATCCAAAACCTTCATCAACTCGCCTCTAATTTACGCACCTCTCGGAAACACCAGCTTCGCCATCATCGCGCCAGAACAAGCGTCGCACGCGTCATAACGTCTCCCCCCTCCACATTTCCGCGCGCAAAGCGCGACGCATTTACGGGCCATAAAGCGCGAGCGCGCGGCATTGTCCATTCGGTTCTTTAGGGCTCGGGCGCGATGATGACAGCCGCGAAACCTTTGGTCGATCGCGACGACGACGACGACGACGACGGCGCTGTAATTGCCAATTCAAGGGTAAGCCGGATCGTAGGCCGCGGACTGGTGCCCTCGGCCGTAAAGAAGAAGTGCCACGGCGATGCTATGATTTTAAGGATGATGCGATGGGACGTGAAAAAGGCCGCGAGCGCCGGGAGTCTTGGTTTTATTCGACTGGGGTGCGCCGGTTAAGTATAGTGCAAATTTATGGGAGGGATGGATGGCGACAGCTCGAGCGCAGGTTGGAATAGCAGCGCTTTTTGAAATCAGGGTTAAGAGCGCGGGTTTGATTTCCTTTTTACTTTTGCTAATATTGATGTAATTGTAGGGGAGTTGATGTACGGTATGAATCGATTGAGCTTTGTTAATATTTGCTTTTATGGCCATTTCGTACCGAAATGTTTTATAATTCCAATCCCAATACCGAGACAGTGCTGTTTCAATATTAGCTCACAATACAATTTTTTCTATAGGAAGCGAGCTCTTTTGTATCGCTCTTTACACACTTAAATTCGCGTGAATTTTAAACCCACAGAAAAACTCATTCTAACCGTACAATCCAACGAGAATCCGCTTCGCATCGAGGAGCGCGCCAGCTCTCCGCTACTCTTTCAAGCTTAAGTCCCCCTCAAGAAATCCAAAGCCCGCGCCAGTACGAAAAAAAACTCTTTCTTCACCGACTGGCTTCCTCATCGGCGAGTCGTAAAAGAAAGAAAAAACACGAGCCACCGAAGCAAGAAGCGTCCACGCACTCGCAGTGGAAAAAGCATTTACCGCGTAATTCATATTTTATTTATAACACCAGGCTCGCCGACTCGATTACGAAAATCGGCATCGCAGGCACGTCAGCGTCGGAGAAACGGCACTAATAGATATCGGCCTCGTTGCAAAACTCGCGCATTGTGCGGGGAGAAGCGCGGCCTTGTCTCGCATGAGATATATGTATTTTTCCGTGCGCGCGGCACTTAATTGCATACATTTATTTATCCGTCTTTTCTAGCCCCTTTTTTGCCGGCTGCGCGCAGCTCCTTTTTTGCGGCTCCGCCGAGGCCCGATGCGCAATTAAACGGATTTCTCGTCCGTGAATCGAGACGAGGCTGACGACAAAAAGCGAGGCGTGTATATGCCGGAGTGTTATGGCCTTTGGATGGCACGCGCGGCGCACGTAACGAGCGACGAGGTTTATAAGCTCGAGATTTTCTGGAGGATGCGCGGGTGTGTGTGGAGACGTTTTTTGGTGGGAGGGATTAGAGGACGGCTGAGGATAAGCTGAGGATTATCGTCGGCTTTGATTAGCATGTTTTAGTCTTTCGTATTATGGTTTTTGTCCCGGTTTTAGTTGTGTAGCTTGAGGTGATTGAATCTTTTTTGTACGGGATATACTGACGAAATATTGCTTTAAAATTTAATTTCTTAATATTGAAGTTTTTAAATATTTATAAGAGACAGAAAATATGTTTTTTAAGATATTCTGTCCGATTACTTTAAAAAGACCGCTCTATCATCAGCAAAGTATTTCCCAGTGCAAGAAGACTCAAAGCCGCCACATAAAACTATCTCGATAGCAAACAAGTCAATTACCGATATTATCGCGGACTATTCATAAATTCCATCCACTCTATCCCATCGATCGCCAACGAGTTAATTCGAAACTCGTTTATCGCGCAAACGAACTCCCAGCGCTCGACTACCGTTTTTTCCCCGGACGACGGCAATTTTCGTATTCGCGAAAGTATCTCAAGCTCGTCCTTGCTTCTTTTTTTTCCGCCGCGCTACATACGCGCGTCATGTATTATACATAACCCGCGCAGAGCCCAGTCCGACGAGCGATTCCCAGAAGAATGATCCAGCGCGCACGCGCGTGAAGCAGTTATGTGATACGATTATTGTACGCACGAGCTTATAAATTGTTTGGAGTAGCGCGTGACGTTCTTTTTTTTCTGTTTATTTACCGACGCTTCTGCGAAAGACGATTGAGCGCGCGAGCTTTTGATGAGGCAATGCACAGTGAGCGGAGGTCGTAAAAAACGCGGAGGTAATGGATCGGGACTGATTAAACGTTGAACAAAGGGAATTGCAGACGAAGGTTGTCTTAGGTGTGTGGGTGCGGTGGAATTTTGAATTTCTGGGTTAAGTTGGTTGGAAGATTGTTAGCAGGACGTTTTATATTGGCCGTCGTTGCGTCATGAGGTGTAAAGCCGTGGGTAGTAACTAGTTCCAGTAAAAGGTGGTTTTTTAGTTGGCTAGTTGAGGAGAGCCGGGTTTTATGTTTCCTTATGTTTAGTCATGCTATATATTTACTTTTACCTCTAAAAGTGATACCGTTTAATTTTTTTCTTTTTTTTTACATGTAGCTTATTTTTTATGAACGCAAGGAAGTAAAAAAGCATTTCTGCTTCAAACTAAACAGGAGGCAAAATGAACCAAGTATTAACAAAATTAAATAATAGCTTACTAAACTTTGATGAAACCTTATTATTATTATTTCGTATTACATAAAACTTAACTACATCCTTATCTCAAATTAAAAACCCGATCTCAATAATCATTCAATTTTCCACGTAATTACACAATCTCCCCAGGACAATAATCCACTCTTTAAAACGAATGACAATGTGCTTCAACAAACCCGAGAGAGAGAGAAAAAAACCAACCGTCCCTGTAACTATTCAATCAATGCAATCAACCAGTCACCCGAGCCCATTAGCATAAACCATCACACGTGTAACTCGTTTCACTTTCCAGCTCCGCTCTTGTAAAAGCGTCAACAGACGTCATCTCCCCTTTCACACAGACGCATCCTATACCCAGGGCCTCGGCGTAACAATCTCGAATTTCCTCCGACGAAGAATCGGCCTCTTACGCACTCGGAATTACGCAAGCCTCGCAGAAAGTGTAAAGCTCTCTCTCTGGCGGCTATCTCGACGCGCGAGAGTGCAAACACAAGTTTCGGGAAGGCCCTCTGGTAATCGAATCAGCGACACACATCCTCGACACTAAAACAAACACGATCCTCTCTCCAGCTTGTCATAGTCGCGCGCTCGCCGGCATTTCCCACGTAACTCGTTTTCTCTCAGCGAGTGCAGCTCGTCCCAAAGGCGGAGAGTCATAGGAGGAGACACAAAGATCGTCCCGTGAAACGGAGAATTTAACGAAGCTGCCGCTGCTGCTGCTGCTGCAGCACGTGCGGCCCGTTTGGGATAAAGGCTGTTGTATAGAGCTGGGACAAAGGTAACGAAAATAGAGATCGCTTCTCTCGCTCGCGCTGGTTGGGCTACTGGAATTTTGAAAGGACATTTCCTTCCACGGCCGAAGTGAAAATACGAGGAGGGATTTCGTGGACGAGCTGCACTGAGGGAGAGAGCGCATTTGTCGAGAGCTGGTGTACCGGCGCGACGTCGGTGTTGTGATAACGACTTTTGTTTGGGGGGTTTTAATTTTGAGACGCGAGTTGCTTTAATGGACGGAGCTGGGAGCGTGCGTATTGAATAATAAAGCTTGGCGGAGGAAGTTTTTGCTGGTGTTTATTGTGAAATTTGTGAAATATTGTAATTACGCCTGGTATTGATAATGTATGTGGAAAATTTTGAAATTCTTGGGGGAGAAGTTTCGAGCTCATTAAAAAGTTAAGCGTGTACGTATAATAATTTTTTTCTAGGAAAAACACTAAATTGTTGTTTCTAAGTAATAAATAGATTTACCGCGCTAGATACCACGTGTAAAATTTTCCCCACAAAACAGCTACTTTAACGTAGGGATGTTAAGAATTTTTAAAAAGTTTGTTCTAGTTTCACTCGAGTTTAGCTATATAGCAGTCATTTTGCGAAATTTTCTTTGCAACACATGGCTCATGAGCATTTATCATTAAAACTTTGACTTTAACGTTATGTAACTATGATAAGTGTTGCCTTCATTCATTTAAACTTATTCAAATAAAGAGGTTTAAAAAGGAAAGTGCAGTTATAATCAGAAAATTAATTTATATTTTGTTCTAAAACTTAAAAAAATTTTAGCTTCCGATTAATAACATAACAATTCAATATCCAACAAACTTCAAAAATAAATAAAAACGTATCTTCTAACCCAACCCAAAACCAGATTGACAACGCACTTCAAATCTACACCTCACCTTATCACACATCCCACTAATAACACTCGTCACGGAATCCACATTTGTCACAATCCAAACAAGCCCGCATCGCCCCTCAAAAAAAACCACCTAGCGCCCGTCTCGCACCTCCGCAGCTCCGGAATCGAGTCATCTCGCCAGAATTTCAAGCGTAATCATCTCTCCATAAACCAACCATAACACCGTCCTCCTCGCGGTGACAGGACAATTTTTCGGGGCTTTCGTGATCAAGTTCCACTCCGGCGCTGCCACCGCGGGCGGTTATACTTCCAAAAAATATCTCGACCCGATCGCTCTCGGCAATAAATCATCTTACGTATTCATCGGAGTGCGGCCCCTCGGGCCAATTTGCATGGAAAAGCAGGCCCGGCGTTATACCGGCGGGTCGAGAGATTTTTTGGGCGCGCCCACCCGCTGAGAAAAGCGGGGGTTGATCGCGAGAGCCTGCTCCTTGCTGCCGCTGCGTTTTTCTTTTCTTTGCCGGCTCCTTACGCGAGTGTGTACCAGCGGCGGCTTCTTTCTTTTGCCCGGGCATTCGATTTTCTCGGCGATATGGATGTGGTTTGTCGGGACGCTTTGAATGAGTAATGATTGAGTTGTCTGCTCGTGGCTTGTTATTTTTTTTTATTTTTACAGCGGGGGTGGAGAAGTTTGCGTCAAGTTTTTTGTTGGAACGAATTTTTTTGGGTGGAGAAGTGATTGGGAATGGAGTGGTAACGCGTTCATTGCCCGAGGGATGAGCTCGTTGTGTAGAAATTCGAAGAATTTTGAATGGGGGTAGGGCGTAAGTGATGTATGTCTAGGTTGGCGGAATGAACGCAGTAAAATATAGAACGTTTATTTTTTGATTAACACACTCTTTTGGAGAATCAACCTCGTGAATCACTACATTAAATATTTAAAATTATTTATTAACTACTTTCATGTTTAGAAATTTATCTATACATTTTTTTAATGAATTAATAGACGATCAACTCTTATTAATCCCCGTCGAAGCACCAACACCAAAACAGTCAACCACGGCGCTTTAAAACTCTCGAGACAGTGTTTCGATTTTCTCGGATGACTCCACGAAAAAAAAAACACGTTCGGGTGAATTATGATTGTCGCTCGTGAAGGAATTTTTCGGCGGGCGACGTCGGGAGGACGTGTTCCAACTCGAGAATGGCACGCGCTTGTGCGAGCGCAGCGTAGGCAGAATGATAATTTGGAATCAGGGTACATTAAACGCCGATACGCGAAATAAAATTAATGGCCGATACAAAAAAGCGAAATCGAACGGACGGCCCGATTTGAATTTTAATCGCGTTATTGTAAGATTTAAATTCGGAGTGGGAGAGGAAAATGTATGTAAATTTGGGAGGGTTTTGAATAGAGGTTGTAGAGGACAAAGGTTATTAGAAGATTTGAGATTTTATTTTTGGATGTTTTGTGGATTTAAGATATAGTGAGATAAGATTATCAATGAATTGATGTTTTTTGCTTTTAAAGTCAATAGGCATAAAAATACCAGCTGATAATATTATTATAATGACGTTCTGCATTATTAGATTGTATAATTATACACTCGTTTGAAAAATTATATTAATTATAAATTAAGCTAGCATTGAAATAGCACTCCAATAAACTGAATTATTTTAATTCGCACATTATTATTCATAATAATTTATTCTTTGTTTCAGGTACGCATTTATGAAAACGATCAAACGATACCGCAATGCGCAACACGACATTAGAGTGAGTAAAAATGGGCTATACGTCAGCGATACCATTAATATCAATTAACAGTTATTGCCATAAATTTCACTTTCGGCAATTTAAAGCCTATAATATTAATACTTTAAAGTGAGAATTAAAACTGTTTATTTTATTTGTATAAAAAAAAAAAAAAAAACAAATTAAATAACTGTAATTATTTTAACTTATTGAATAAATTAAATCTCTCTGTGTTGAACCTAAATAGAAATAGTATAAATAAAATACAGAATAATATAATAAAAATATATTAGCAAAAGCATTATCCACTTCAATTATTCTGTTAATTTTAATTTTATATAAATATCGCTGAAACGTGAATTAAACTAAATTTAATAATCCGATATCACGATAATCATATCATATTATCTTCTTTTTACTTTAAAAAACGTGAAAAATTAACATAAAATCTTTTAAAGAACAAATATACTTTTAAAGTATCTCGAAAAATGTATAGAGTCATCTACACCCTGATAGAAATGATTCCTTGTTAATAATTAGCCAGTTAATATCTTAGGCAGAAAATAGCTAAAAAATATCCATTCACGGTCTAGAACAGTGAAACTCCCACCAGGTCACTCCCAAAATCGTTTCCAAATCAACAATTCACCGTCACCATACTTAAAAACTAACCATCACCTCAAACTTTCCATCCATTAACCCCCAGCCAACCCCAACCCAACCACCCAAAATCAAGAAACTCCCTCAACCTCGGAAATCCCACGAGCAATCCAATCCGACTCTCTCGGCCGCTTAATAAATTTAATCAAAAGCGCAAGCCGCGCGCTCGCGCCGGCATCACGCTCGCTTGCGCGACATTTGCATTATTTCGATTATTTCCGGTGAGGGCGCTGTTTTTTCGAGCTCCTCTCCACGTGCAATTACGCAGAGGCCCGAGGAATCGCCCGCTTGGGTGCACCTAGCGCCAGGCAGCCTTTTGGGATCGCAGTAGTATATATGGAGCCAGAGCTAACGACTTTCGCTCTCGGCTTCTTTGGTCTTTGGGATTTTTCTCGCGAAGCTCTTTCCCTTTTTTTTCTCTCGCGCGGAGAGTTCAGGTTGAAGGTTGAGAGTGTATAATTTATGCAGGGGGTGAAAACGTTACCGGTGGCTTTTTTTCCTGCTTTGAGGTTGAAAGGGTTTGCACGGGCTCACCGGCGTTAATGAGGTGGCTTTTGTCGAGGCGAAGGGAGTTCTTGAGATTTTTGTGGATTATTGCATTTTGAAAGCCGGGCTTTATAAAGGAAGGTGTATGGAGCCGCGGTCCTTTTATTTATTTTCTTTTTTTTTGTAAAAATTTCACAGTTAAATAAGCTTTGTTGGACTTATTTTATATATTTATACAATGCTTTTTGCATGCTTTATTCGTATTATTCTTATTGATCGAGTAAAAAGTAATTAAAACTGGCAGTTAAAAAAGGGTATTTTAAATAAAATTTATTATACATTTCAGCATATTAATTATAATTCGAATAAAGGTGGTAAAGAAAATTAATATTTTATCGAGTAAAAATATAACTCTATAGCTTATTATATTCAATTAATTCTTCAAACGTTTTTTTAAGATAATTTATTATAAATACTTTGCAATTTCAAGCGTTTAAAGTTTAAATGACAAAACGTTACTGTTTCAATTTATATCCAAAATCAAGTCCTAAAAGGGATCAGTTCAGTTTGAAAGATCATGAATTTCGAATAAATCATTTGAAATATCTGAAATCAACAATAAATTTACTAATGAAGAATTTCAATGCCTTTTAAATCCATTTGCTCAATGACTAAGCCAATAAACAAAATAAAAGCGAGTTGATCATATCACTCTGATATTCAATTTTCAAAATTATTTAGTTAAAATTCAATGAATTAAAAATTTGTCAAAAATTATACGATACCCATCATAATCATTTTTATCCTTCCCCCTACTAACTATCCCCTTCCCAAACACTATGAGAACGCGCCTCACGGCTAATCCCACTATTTTCAACCTAATCCACCTCAAACCAATCATTCATTCGCGCCCGGCGCGCACGGAAACAAAGCCTCCGCTCTCCCATATACATTCGATCCACGCCAGATATACCTCCACCTCAAAAAACCCCATACCCGCACGTACATCCTCGACTCCCACTCCACGCACCTGCTCCGTCATATTCTCTCTTCCGCTTTTTCGCACGCAAATTATCCTCCCCGACTTACTTCCCTCACCGCGCGCGATTTCGCCTGCGTGCCCCCGGAGCTAGCGCGCGACGGCTTCGACTACGCAGCGAAGGGAAGAACAATGCGGCCGCGGCTGGTTATTATTTGCCTCGCGAGGAAGTGCTAAATCATCTTTTTTATCTGATCGTCCGCGAGGGATTTCTTTCAGCGGCGGCTTCTCTTCTTCTTCCTTCTTTTTCGCCGTCTTTCAGCGCATAATTCGCCGGCTAAATTATTGCCCCCGCCACCCGCGTACGCGTGATATTTAATTTAGTCTAATAGAATCGTCTGTCGTATATACGTACGCTTGAGGAATTAATATTTATACGCGTTCGAGAGCTGATTTATTCGCTCGGAAGAAAAGCTGCGCTGGTTATAATTGTTGCGGTCGATTAATCCTACGTTCCCGGTTGTGACTTTTTTTTTGTTGAAAAAATGACTTAATCAGCCTATCGACTTTTCCATATAGGCAGATCGATGCCCCGGCGTTTGGGACAGGAAAAAATATGACTTTATTTTCGGCTGCTTCTGGGCGATGATCCTCGTTACCCGGGCGCTCTCGATGTATTCAGTTATGCGCGTCGGGTTATTTATGATGCTTAAAAATAATGGGTAATGGCGTGACATTGTCGAATCACGAAATATCACATAGTCATGCTCGTCGGTCTCGTGTGTTTCTGTGTTCTATTTGGGACGTTGAGTTATGCGAGGGTTTGGTAGTGTACGCTCGACTTAATTAGGAATGAGTTTTGAAT
>JAPYZA010015893.1:0-10749 GCA_030522685.1 Eupelmus azureus
TTTGAATTTAGCCATTTTATAAATCGTGTTTTCCATTTTATGAAGCGTTGATATAATATTTACAATAATACTGCACCAAAAATTTTCCTGTTTTATCTTTTAAACATGCAAAATACAAAGACTATTACTATCGCATCTCCGTTGTTAATATTTTTAAAAACAATATTCAAAACGCAGCTAAAAATCAAGTATAAAATTATAATTTTTAGGAGCAATAATAATTATAAAATTTTATTACCGAAAATTCAGCACAAATCTATTGATTTGTGGAATTATTATTCCACCCCAAACATTGTTTTAAATTTCAAATAACCCCAGAAAGCAGTGCATAAATTATACGATGATTATTTCACTCATCAACCCGCACGTTACCAACAAAACCTCGCACCTGCCAGCACTGAAAAACAGCACAAACACAATTCCCGGGAGGACATTCTAATTTTTGATGCCCTCGCGCCCCACTTTTGTCCCTATTTCACGACGCGCACTTTCGATTGCTCTTTGTCTCTATCGACCTTTATTCGTCGCTCTGGCACTTGCTTTTATCTCTACCTCCTCTCTTCTCCGTCTCTCTTTTTTTTATCAAGCCTTCACGCTCACCGCTTCAGTTTTCAATCTTTGCTGTCTATTTGCGCTTGCGCATGCACCTGTATCCATTTTTTCCAGCCCCGCGAAATCCATCATTGCTGCATCGATACGTTTCTGGGCACTTTCGCCTCGTCTGCTGTTTTCTGGTGTCTCGTTTTCTTCGCTCGTCGTCTTTCGCCTCGATTTCTGGCTTGTTCGAGTGCACTTCGGCAGCTGGTGTGTATTGACGTTTCGTTCTTTTTTTTTTACTTCCGATTTTGGGTATGGATATTTTGATGCTCGTGCTCGTTGTCGGTTCGAGATTAAATTGGTTTTTGTGTACATTGGTAAAACGTTTTTGATAAGGTTCGCTGATAGTTTGGAAAAACAATATTCGAGCGATTGCTTGGAAAATGTGTCGACTAAAAATAATCTGTAAATATTCATATCTTCTATGGTGAAACAAAAAACGGAATTAAATCTGGGTAAAAAAATATGACATGATTATATAGAATTTTTATATTTTTGCAAGTATGAGCGAAAAATCACTTATTCTTAATGCAGATATATGAAAGGATTTACTGATGATGCAAACTTAGTCGAATTTTGTAGAAGAATTACCGCAAAATTACTAGGGCGATTCACCGTCCTTCGGGCTGCATCTTTACCTTTCAGGCTGTTCCATTAAAAAAAATGAAATAGTCTGAAACCCGAAGAAAAAGGTGAATTACCGTTGAAACGTTGAGATAATTTTTCTACCAAGTTCGACTGCGTTGGCATCATCAATAAATCCGTCACCTATTACGAAAGCAAACGTCAACATTATTTATTTTAATGCGTATGTGTTCACTTACATAATAAGTACAAGCATATTCACCTAAACTAAGTGATTTTTCATTCTTCCATATTTAGCTAGTAGCAATATCTGCTTAGAGACCACTATTGACATAAATCAATTAAATAAAAACATTTCAAAACCACGAAATAAGCAAAATACAGAACTATATAAAGTAACAAAATAAGCTCAAAACAAACCATCGTCAAAACCAAACCATCAAGTACATCCATCCCATCAAAACTGTTCATCATCGCAGCAACATCAACAAATCGAGCTAAAATCACAAACCAACCTCCCTCCGCAACCATCTCTCAAATCCCACTATTACCAAAGTCTCCCAGCACCTCTCCACTTATTCACACCATCCCAAAGCCAGTTCTCTCCGACCAACGCATCTAAAACACTAATACTCCTCCTGCAGCCGCGAACGACAATTTTAGCCTTTCGCGCGCCGGACCCTCCGCGCGCGCGCATCACTCAAAGTCCGCTCGCTCCATCCCATTTTGTTTTCTCAGCGCGCGAATCGAATGCAGCGGCCGCAGAGAGCCGCGTAAGCGCTCGTTTATCGCCGCAGGGCCGAGGTCGTGGACCCTGTTCCAAAACAGACGCGCCCGACGACGACGCGGCCGAAGCAAGTCCGCCGGTATAAATCGAGAGAGCTGCGGAGGTGAGCTCGTGATGCGTGAATGAGTTGGGTTTGTATTAGCGAGGAAATGGAGTGGGTGGGTGAAGGGCTGTTTGGTAATTGGAGATTTTAATATTTGTTTGTGTTGGGTGGAGAGTTGATGGTTTGTAGGGGATGTTTTTGTGGGTAGCGGGAGTGTTTATTGGTAAGTGTGGGGATGAAATGTCAAAGGGCGCGGTAGCGCTCTTGATGGCAAGTATGCGAAGTGATATTTTGGGTTCTCATTTCTTTTATTCGTTAGGTTGACGATACCAACATCACTTATTTAAAAAAAAAATTCTATTTAACTTGAATTACAAAAAGATTTTTATTTCTACGTCTTTTTAATACATTTACATTCGTTGATCAGTGACATTAATCATGATTTAGTGTATAGATTGTTTGAAATGAAAGGTTTTCACATTTTCCTACAACAATGAGAGGGAGAGGACGAGATATTAATCGATTATGGCGAGAGAGGAAAAGAAAATATTTTCTTTTTGGTCAGCTAGACCTCCTAGATGTTAGCTTCCGAAGTGACAATGTAAATCCGCACTAATGCACTAGATTATTTTAACTGCCTTGAAGAGAGACGTTCAAAATACACGTCCGAAACGTTGGCAAAAATAAATTATCAATTGGTTCGCGGAGATGGACTGAGTCCTCATTTCTTATCTTTAACTACTTTGGAGCGAACGATAAACTCAATTAACCTCCTATTTATTATTTTCAATTTATTATTTATTTATTTATTTTGATCTAAGATAAGTTTTTTCTGCTATACAACTCTTTTTTCACTACGGTAATATTTTTAATACTTTACAAGATAAATGTTTAAAGTCTTGGGATAGCAGCTGAATCACATTTCATATGTTTATACAATTTATCATATTTATATAATATATTTAAAAAAATTCAATTATCTTGACATATCGTAGAATGCTTCATCATAATAAACATGCAGCGTGAACGCAGTCTTAGCATACAGTCTATTATAGCTGAGAATGAAATTTTTTCTAAGAAAAATTTAGTGTTTTGACTAGTCAAGTTATTAAGCTTAAAAAATAGTTAGTTATTTAATTTTTAAAAAATGTTTACTATTAAAAACAATATTATTAAAGGTGTAGAGGGTAACTTTGATCTAATCGATAAAAGTAGCGGACAAATCATCTTGAATAAATTTAATGATAATCGAAATCATGTTGCCCAGGTAATTTATATATTTTAACTAAATAAATTAATAGTACATTATGCACCTAGGGAGTAAAAGTAAATAATGTCTCAGACTGCGTGTAATTGTGACAAACGTGCTGTCTGAGGCTTTCTTTACTTACTCCCATGGTGCATATACTATTTTTCTCCACGAGGAGCGTAAAATGCGTGCTGTAGAATTCGCCCGCAGGCCAAAAGTCATATTTTCGTGTGAAAGCGCCGTAAATGTGTTGAAGGAGGCTGCTAGATTAGAAAAAATCGACATAAGAATCATTGTTTTTGGAGAATATACTGATGAGACATCTTTAAGAGACATTATGAAATTACAAACAGACGAAGAGGTGCGAACGTTTCAGCCGCCAACTATTAAAGATCCCAATGATGCAGCCATAATATTCTTTACGTCTGGTACAACAGGTTTACCCAAAGGCATTGTCCATTCTCATAAAGCGTTTTTACAGTATGTTATATCTTGCACCGTTCAGGTAACTGAAAAATTTGGCGTTTGGTTATGGTATTCATCTCTTTCTTGGATAACTGGAACTTTATACATGCTTAGATGCCTGGTATCTAAAAAAACCCGAATTATTCATGCGAAATTCAATCCTGAAGAAACTTGTAAAACTATTGAGAAATTTCAGGTATGTGATAAAATATAATAAAAATTATAGTTTAGAGCAACTAAAAAGCGATTCGAAATGAAGTTATATAAATCTATTTCACTGAATAGATACCCTAGTGGAAAACGAAAAATGTACATAAATATACAAAAACGTATAATAATATGCTAAACGGGATAAAAATATACCTTAATGAACTTAAATATGTATAAGTATTATAATTAAGACTGAAAACTATAATTATTTATAAGTTTGTATTTTGTATATTTTTGTATCTTTTTATATACATGTCTGTACAATATTTATTTGATAGATATGTATACTGATTACTAAATTTTTAATTACATCTCTTGTTAGATATAATAATTTAGTAAAAACTGTCAAATAAATTTTAATTATCATCACATATGCATTTGATAGTAGCAAAGTACATTTTTGGAATTTGAATACAATTTGTAAACATTTTTAAATATAAGTTTACAAAAATGACTCTATTGTTCGCAAATAAGTGTTTAAAAATATATTTTTAAATTTTTAAATATATTCTAGTTTTATAATTTATTAAATTAACAAAATATTATTTTTTTATTTGATCAGGTCAACGCATTTTGTACTGTTCCTACTATTTTAACTCACTGGTCTAAATCAAATGTTTTAAAGAAATATAAACTAGAATCTATGGTGATAATAGTCGTTGGAGGAGCAAAATTAAGAAGAAGCGTAATTGAAGATGTCAAATATAGATTGCCTCATGTTTTTGTTCTTCAAGGATACGGTATACAATTGTACTAACAAAAATTATTGTAACTTCAAAAACCGATCATTTAAAATTGTATACCGTTTCTTTATTTATACCAAGGCATGACTGAACATGGAGGCGCCATAACGTCGCAGACAAAAGAATTTAAACAAATTGATTCAGTTGGTTTTATTTTACCAAACATTCAATTAAAAATAATTGATATAAGAACTGGCGAAGCACTAGGACCAAACCGACACGGTGAGATTTGTATTAAGTCGCCAACAGTTATGATTGGATACTATAAAAATGTATAATATCTATAGATTAAAGCTTAAAAACCATTTTAAAATAAGATATAGGAATTATTTAAACTTATTCACCAAATTTAATTACATTGTTGACTTCCTGATGAGTTAATTAATGTTTGGACGCGTTAATTTCTTCTTAGAGCGCTAAATGTAAACGCTCTACTAAAAATATATTTAATGTTATAAATATTTTAGGTTGGTTACACTCGGGTGATAAGGTATATTATGCAGAAAATGGTGAAATTTTCATTATTGATAAATTAAAAGAAGTTATCAAATTTCGCGATTATCAAATTTCCCTTTTCGAAATAGAGGATATTTTAATGAGTCATTCTGCAGTAATGGAAGCAGCAGTTGTTCCTATTCCGCATGAACTAGACCTCGAACGACCAATGGCTTTTATCAAAAAAGTTCCTGGAGCTTAGGTATGATAATACTATTATAATATACGTAGAATTTGCCACGCATAGAATTTCTTGAACCTTTGTATTAAATTATTATAATGTTATCGTCAAGAGATTGATGAATATGGTTGAGTAGATAAATTGATTAAACTTTTTTTCATCAAGATTATATCGTTTTGTAGAACTTATACATCTTTTTATGTAAAAAAGATTTTATAAAAAAAAGTAATTTTATTAAAATAATTAATACTGAAAATGTCAATAATGTCAATAAGTTAAGTTTTTCATACTGATATTTTTCATATCTATCATTGTAATAAAGTTTTTGTCTAAATATCCTTTATTTAACATTTTTATGTCATTATAGTTTTTAGGGTATATTTTTACTTAATCCTTCAGCATCTCTTTAATGTAATAAAAATACTGAAAATCATAAATCGAATGTAATTATACTTTTCAGGTGACAGAAGAAGAGCTGATAGAATTAAGCTCTATATTAGGTGATAATATAAAAAAACTTTGGGGAGGCGTAATGTTTTTAGATGAATTACCATACACTGCTTCAGAAAAAATTAGTAGAAGATATCTCAAAGAAATGGCGAAATCTTTTGTAAAAAACTGTCTTCATGAGAAATGATTTTTTTTATAATTAAATTAAAAAAATGAAGTTGTATATATAATAAAATAATTGATAACTTATATAAAATAAATATATATATATATATATATATATATATAAAGTACTTAATAAAAACTGATAATTACATGGCAAAAAATGTTATATCACTCTAACCTCAAAATCATAACTTTAAGATGATTTTTCGACTCTCGTGGTATAAAATACGGTTCGATACTGATGCGTAAAGTGATTTTTGCCTCGTGAGACGTTTTTCGCCCGAGCGAAGCGAATAACCACCTTCCACACCCGTATCGAAATGTACTATTATTTTCAAGTAACGTTTTTTAGAGTCCCCAATACCCCGGCGGGGGCTTCGCCCCCTGCACCACGTCCAGGGCTGCGGGTGACTGGCTACGCCTGCGTCCCATCATTTTACCAGCCTGTCAAGTATAAACCTGATTTTTTACTACATTCATGATTCTGATTATATTTCCACTTTAGAGAAATATTAAGGTTTATACATTTGTACTTTTTATTAACCTTAACACAATCAAAAGGTAAATCATAAGAAATAGTATATCTGCACTCGTCTAAAAAATATTATTTGTTAAATAAATAATCAGGATAGATTAAGTATTCCATTTACTTGATAGTTTTTTTACGATTTTACGATAAACAACAAGCGATAATGAAAAATGTTTAGCTTTTGAGAGACTGCGTGAAAAATTTAACAAATAAAATATTATTATAATTTATAAGGGTACATTCGAGTCATTAATGATTAACAAACGCCTTTTGCTTATTTTTGAAATACGAATTTTTGAATATGTATTGTTTATCGATAGTATCAAAAATTTCCTTCTCAAACATATAACCATAAAAACTCAATTTTAAATCCAGGAAAATAGCATGCATAGCTTCATGAAATTTAAAGTTTGCACAAGAAAGAAACAAGATAATTCAAACATTGTTTTAAACTCTCTATAAAACTTGCCTCGTTCAAACGAACAAAAGTCACTATAACGAGACGCTAGCCAAACAGAACGAGAATTTTTTATTCTGCAAATTCATAAAATAGTCTGGCCTTCTGATAACTGCGATCGCCTCCTCGCAAGCGCTTTGGCTAAAGCTTCGACCAAAAGAATTCTGCAGCTATCCTAAATACAAGCTCGTCTGCTGAACAAGCTCGAAGCTTTTCTTAGCCGGTACGAAGTAATATGTATTGTAAGCTTGAATTCACTAGAGATTGAATTTTTGTTTTTATTTAAATTTAAAATTGTTTTGTAACGATTTGCATGACTTTATTTATTTGGTTATTATTATTAACATGTATTCACATATTTTTAAAGCATATTTAGAGAATATTTTTAACGGCTTGAATCTCGCGTTATTCAAAAATGAATTCATTCAGAAAATCACTTGCACGTATTCAGCATTAGCATAAAACTATTTGAATTTTTGCCTATCCGATTCAGTGAAATAAATTTTTGAATTTCCCACAATTTATTAAGGTCATGTTGGAGAATCCGCTTGAAAAACTTTATTCGTAATTCAAATTTATTTCCATAACTTTCAGTAAATAAATTTAAGAAAATTTTACCTAGAATTCTATCTTTGAAATTGTACTATTATTGCTATACTTGTTCAAGGTTTCTCATAAAACTTATTTCACAGCTATTCATAAATTCAATGCATTGACAGCCAACAAGCGTAATAACAAGTCATTTCGTTATTTACTCTGACAACTTTATAAACATTGAGCTATGCGCAAACTAATCAAAGAAAAAACAAGTTCAGTACAAAAGTAAAAAAAAACACGAAATCTCTGCATTCAATTTTAATTTCTCTTACCAATAACCACCACCCTATCATGTCAAATCGAAAAAAAAACAATTTACTTACAATCTATATGAATTATCTCGATTCTCGCCAATCCGTCTCACCTTCCCGCTATCGACAACTAACTCTTTCAATCACTTTTTTTCTCCACCTCGCCAAGCGAAATCGAATAAAAGCGCCCCGCACAATGCGCGCGTCCGATCCGTCGGCCTCGCCCAATAAGAATTTTCCATTTTCATTTTCACGACGGCCACGGGGCTTTCATCGGCCGGCGCTTTTCAGACGCGCGACGCGCGAGGAAAAAGAGGGACGCGCCCCGGCTTTAAGCGCGGCTGTACACATCTGCTCGAGGGTGATAAAAGCTTCGGGAATGCGGTAGAACGGGAAATTCCGCCGTGTACTATGGGACGGCGCGTGTTTTCCTTTTTCTTTTCGCTGCCGGATTATTGTTTGAGCTTTTGCGATATTGCGTTACGCGGCGCTCGCGCGACTGGCCTTCTTTGGGGGCACTGAGTGTTGCTTTCATGAAGTTTTCGAGGCTGGTGTCTTTATCTAATTTTTGACTGAGGTGGGTGCTTTTTTAGAGTGGGATATTGGGTTGAAAGGAAGGTTTTATTTGGTTTAAGAAAAGTCTATTGTATTTTAGTGACGATACGATTGCCTGAAGAAAATATCTTTAGGAAAGAAGAATTTGATAAATTTTTTGTGAAACTAACGTTTCATAAACTGTAGTTTTTGAAATTGAGATTCAAATGAATTTCTTGCACAATCGCTCGTCATTTTCTATGGTTCCTGTTAAATTTTTAAAAAGCCAATTTGGGTAATTTGACGCACTAAACTTGTACACGTGGGGAAAAAGAAGAATAGAAGGAAAATGTGTATTCATGGAAAGCAGAATGTCCAGTACCAGTGAACAAAGTATAATGAGTATGAAAATGCGTGAAAAAAAGAAGAAATTAGAGGTTATATAACCAAGTTTGAAGACAAGGAACAAAAGAAAATAATAATGGAAGGGGGTCAAACTGTAGTTAAAAAGTGGAAGTTGTTGAAGAACAAGAAAAGTAGGATAAGTGTTACATGATATTAAACAGCACTTACGCAATTACGCGGTGTCGAAGGACATTGTAGAATGATACTTAGTTGTACAACAAATTAACCACTCTTTAAGCTTTATTTCTGATTTATAAAAAGAGAATTTAAAAAAAAAAGAATTCATTTATGAAGCCAGTTAAAATGATATTAAAATATTTAGTACAATACAATAATAATTATAATTAAATATATTAACTATTACATCTTTCCTGTTTCAGCCATAAATAAATATGTGCTAATGACTTATATTATATATTAAATAAATTATAATAATAACAGTTTATCCATCGTGACACCAATTTTTGCATGACTAGCTTAAATCTGCATTTTATAGTCCTTTAAACCCTGAATTCTTATGAGCAGCATCCATAACTTACTAAATTTCATCACCATAATTAGACTTGTTCTTTTTAAAATTCAAAACAAATATTACTAAACCTACTATCTACAACACCAACCGCTACAAACCCACATATAATTACTAAACATTCTCC
The DNA here is from genome assembly GCA_030522685.1 of Eupelmus azureus. NCBI lineage: Eukaryota > Metazoa > Arthropoda > Insecta > Hymenoptera > Eupelmidae > Eupelmus > Eupelmus azureus. The sequence goes on from JAPYZA010015893.1 coordinate 9,400, forward strand.
TCTAATTTTCTAGCCAAACCAACGCTCCATGATCACAAACATACATTTACCAAAAGCGCTCACGCAGCCTTCGCCTTCCGCGCGGAATAATTCAAAAAAATGTATAATTAGGGCATTACCCGAGCCAGCCAAAGCAGACGACAGCCGCGGAAATAAAACGAGAAACGGGACTCCGTCGACAAAATCTAGCATTTCGCATTACTACAACCCCCTACAAGAATACACCTATACCAATCCCAACCAGTGCACCAGTCAAACCTCATAATTATTTAAACCCTCTAAAACGACAGCCTCTAATCCATTATCATACCTCCTCGCGCCTGCGACTCTCTTTCCCATAACGGAACAAGAATAAGACGATCGGCGAACTTAAGCGCATCACCGGCGCACGCCAGATTGATTTCCGGGCGTATAAATCGATTTCCATCGGGCAGCTCTCATCCCGTCGTCGGCCAAATTTCCGCGAGTTAATTTCGCGGAACTGCACTACGGAGCCGGCCCAGTCACTCGCCATTAGCTTCAAATTGTCGTTGACGAGGCCAATTGTAAGCGCGGCCATCCGCCCTGTGCGCACTCAACACGGAGTCGTTTATCGAACCACACCGCGGCTGTTGCCCACCTGGCCGGTTGCTTCGGTTATATCGCCTGGGGGGGCTCGTTCCTCTTTTCGCCCGGATACTTCCGCTCGACGTGGAAAACAGACGTATGGATCGTCGGCTGGTTATCGCGCGGCCTGCCAATTACAGGCGGCTGTCTCCGCTGCGAGCGCGGCAGTTTTTAGGCTGAATTATAATTGCGCTTGGAGATGAGATGGACGGCCTCGGCGGAGACACTCGATCAGAACCCGATAGCTATTTTCTGCTTAATTAAAAATTGAGCAATCGCGACGGTATCGCTTCATCTTGGTTTGTAGGGGCTACGTGGTGGAGGCGAGATAAGCGGGGATGTTTTGTTGGAAATTGAAGAATTATAGGAATAGAACGGCATTGAAAAGTGCTGAAAGGTGGAAATTTAGATAAAAATATTTGGATTTGCAGATTTCAGCGATTTTCAAGGTCATTTTATTTATGTAATTTTTCTAAGATAAGATCGTTTTGAATTTATGAAATTATATAGAAACGATGCGGTAAAATATTGTTTGTTTTGGTGAAAGACAATTTTGTTTTGAAATAGTAGAGCGAGTATGACCTTCTTAGATAAAAATTCAGTGCATGCGTATTTGTCTTTTATTGAATCTCGTGTCATCAATATTCATTCCATGCTGTATTCGAGATCGTAAATTTATATATTTCCGATTTTCCACGCATAAAACGCCGGGATAACGCCACTTACGGCAATATTTCCGGCATT
>JAPYZA010015899.1:0-13357 GCA_030522685.1 Eupelmus azureus
ATGGATTAGTTTACGGAGACAGTGGGAGCTCGCCTAACATTACGGGCTTTACAGACGCAGACTACGCCGGATGCATAGAAACGCGTAAGTCTAGAAGTGGATTTATATTTACTTTGAATGGCGGGCCAATATCATGGTCTAGCCAATTGCAAAAGGTTGTTGCTCTATCAACCGCTGAATCGGAATATATCGCGTTAGCTCACGACGCAAAAGAAGCTGTTTGGTTACGTCGTTTAATGAATGATTTAGATATTAAAATTGAGAAAATACCTATATTTGTTGATAACCAAGCGTTTCGATATTCAAGACATTCGATAGCGCATATCATTGATTGATAAAAATTATTTAGTAGATTTTTTATTTGAATCTTCTTATTTTCAGTGTAGATATCTGTTTCTTTTTGTGGCAATTTGTAAATAATTAGTAATATTCCTAATTAAGTTAATTTTTTTAAATTTATGCTTAAAGTAATTTGTAATATTCTTAAGAATAAAATGATCTCACGATGGTGACGTTTCGTTTATTTCTGAGGTAAAGACCTTCTAACCCTTTCATGATAACTATAAAAATTTTATAATTTTTTTTATCACAACATAACTTATAAACATTTCTAACAATAAAGCTTACATTAATAATAAGTATTTGATAACGTAGTGCACAGTAATTTGGTTTTGCTAAAGCTAAAGCTCGTCGTCAAAAAATGTTAAATTTTTAAGGCGGGAGAAATTCAGAAAGGATTGTTTTGAAAAGCATGAACAGGCTTTTGCCAGACAAATGACCGAAATGCCAACATATTGAATACATAAAGTGCCAAAAAAGAACTAAGATCATGAGACCAGCTTATTTAATCTTAAATTATGACCAGCGATTGTTGTAACTATTTGGGAGAACACGTAAACTACAAATGCATTTTCTTAAAGATCAAAGAAAGCATTGCATTTCTATGAAAAAACAAAAATTGGCTACAAAGGACGACATCAGTTTCGGCGCAAGCCTCTAGAATTACCAAGCAAAAAAAAATCCAAATACTCGGATAAAATATTTCCCCTCTCCGTCCTCTCCATCCCGCCCTCAAAAGAATCGTGCTCGATCGGCAAATTCGAGTCCGCAGTCTTTGCGCGTAAAAGCATAACCCAGCAGAGCCAGCAGTAGCCGAATATCAATGATAGATGAGCACGTGTGCTCTCTGGTAAGACACACAGACAATCACCCAGCACACACCCGAAAGCTCACACGCACACTTGCTTGGCAGCGAGCCAACGAGCGATCGAGGACCGAGTTTCAACCTTCCTCTCTCTCTTTTTTCTCCCGCTTCCTTTTCTCGCTCTTGTTCCTCTTTCTCTCTCTCTCTCAACTTCCCCTCTCCCCGCCTGTCCGTCCTGTATTCTTCGCGCGCACGGCAGCGCCGATATCGAGAGCAGCGCGCTCCAGAAATCTATATCGCGCGCAGCCGTCTCGTTTAGGGAAATCCAGAAATAGAAGCCCGCCTAGCGCCGGCGGTCGAATTGCTTTTTATCGACGTCGTAAGTATACGGAACACACAACAGCGATATCGATTGCTCCGCCGTGTAGCCGCACCGTCGCCGAACGTATATATACAGGCCCGGCTCTCTCGGAGAATGCAACGCGCCAGCTCCAAGTGCTCTGCCGTGAGCGCGTTTTCTTTGCTTTTTTCCTTCGCGATTTGTTCGAAGGGATTTGTCGGTTTTTATGCTGGATGAGTGGGAGGGGGCCGGGGGCTTTTGGCTTTTGATGAAATCGGAAGCAGTTTTGAGGCTGTTTGATCTGCGTGAGTTGGAACAATGGGTGAGGGTTTGCTGGTGGTTGGTGCTTGGGAGGGCGTTGGTGGATATTGATTTTTGATTGTTGGGTTGCTTGAGTAGAGGTGGTGCATGAGTTTGACGAGTAGAAAACTTATAATTATTTCGTTTACTCTAAAAGAAGTAAAAGGCGTTAACTTTTTTTAATACAGTAAGTAATAAGTAGTTACAATATTTCGTCATTAAAAATGCAAAAAATCATGCTGACGATTAAACATCAATTAAAATGAGATTTCACCACTAATGAAATATGTGATTTAATTATTTTAAACTGAATGTTTCCTGAACAATTGCTTTATCCAAACAAAAACAAAATATTACATTGCCGTGATTAATAATTATAAACAATTTGATCAAAGCTAGTCTAACAACCGGTATTCCACCTTCCAATAAGAAATATCGGCGCTATCGCAGCGTCTACACGAATGACGGCAGCATACCAGTGCTATTATCGATTGACTTACGAACAGCCGCAGTTCACGACGGCGACGACCTTGTTGTAAACGTGGCTCCCTCTCTCGCGATTTGCTTTTCTTTGTCGAAGGAAAAAGTGGCTCTTGACTTTTTGTGTGCGCGACGAGAACCCGATCGTTTTGAGAAAACTGATTTCTCCTTGTTTCGCGGAGTTTCGAAAGAATACGGCTTTTGAAGGAAAAATCCGAGTAATTCGATCAGTTGTATTGTATTTGAAATCATATTGTTGTAATTGAAGAAACTAGTTTTTTTATTGTGCAGTATTGAGAATTTTTTTGTGGTTGAAAAATATTGTTTGCAACGTCATTGCGAATTTCTTTACGCTACTTCTTTATCGGGCTTAAAAAGTAAAGATAGAAAAATGATGCTAATAAATATTTTTAAAACTCAATACTCAACTTATTAAGATCTTAAATATACTTACTTGAATTTCAAGTTCTTAACTCACAAAGTTAACATTTAAAATCTCGTTGACGCAAATAAAGTAACAAGTATGTAAACATCGTAGAGTACCAGTGTATAAAATTAGCTCAACTAATCAAACATTTATATATTATTTATTTACGCCGTGTAAAACATAAAACCAAGTTGATCCACATGTAAAACTACTTCGTTACAGCAAGATCGTGTACACCGAACTGTAGTTCAACCCGTGCAAATACGCGACAGTTATCTCCTTAGTTGCCGCAACTACTTTCAGTCAGTCAGATAGAAAATCGCTACCTTTGCTCCGGCAACTTAGCCGAGGCAAACACAGTAGTTTACGTAAGCGGAGTCTAGCTTGTTGCTTGTCGTGATATCTAAAATAAAAGTTTTTCGAGCTTTGCCGCGACCGTAGCGAGTCATTGACTGCGCCTTCGGCTTCGCAGTCGGTTTTCGGTTCGAAATTTCTGCCTTGCGAAAACCAGTTCGTGCGCTCTATAGTCGCCGAAAATCCCGCGCTGTTTGTTCTGTAATCTTCTCTGGAAACGTTCTGACGGAATTGCTTGGGTTGTTTGAAGAGTGTATAAAAGAGAGAGGAAAATGATTTATCTGAACTACTAGATAAAGATATAAACTCGACTCTGTACATATTGTCAATTCTTCAATAAAAGAAAAACTTCATTCTCAAACTTAAACTAGTTAACATCGATTTCTCCTCTGTCTGATGGAAACGAACATAATGTTACCTGAACCCCTTCCTCATCTGAACTTCCTCTACAATTAAAAACAACGTAGCTCCAATTTAATTAAATACCTCCAGACCCATCCCGATTAACCCATCTAATTTTCAATTCGCAACAACTCCCATCCAGTCAACCTCCACAATCCAGCACCTGCAGAGCACGCCCAACTAACTAAATCACTTACCCGAGCGCGCAGTTTGTCACCGTAACGCACTACCTCGCTACCTCGCGTTTTTGCTCTCGGCAGCGAAGCCAGATAGTATTCCCGTAAACGGAAGCTCGTCGGACCGCTGGAGCCACCCTTCGCCGGCAGCGAAGGGTTAATTCGCGCATTAATTCCGTTTATCCCTCCCCTGAATTCCAGGGTCCGGTAGTAAAATCCTACGTCCGCGAGAAAGCATCAAACTCCGTGAAACAAGCAGCACTCGCGGACTGCTGCTCGCGCGTTAACGAGATCTTCCTTTTAGGTGGATTTCTAGTGCGAGTGAGGGTTGGTTAAAAAAAGAGGCGAGAGAGAGAGAGAGAGAGAGAGAAAAAAGGGATTGGCCCGATGCGGCTCGCTCTTTCGCTATCCTAATTTCGCGTCCCCGGGGTAGAGGCGCGCGGCTGGGTAAAAAAGAAGAGAGGGAGAGAAAGAGCGAGAGAGGAGGAGCGGGCGGCTAAAGTAGAGTGAGGGTCTCTATCTGGAACGAGTTGCCCGGCGGCGGTGTCGGGAAGAGAAAATCCGCGCGCGCCCCGCTTCTTTACCCTCTCGGTGGGAGGGTGACGCGGTGAAGTTGGGGAGGAGGAAGTGAGCCGCTATGTTGCTAGGTGGGACGAAGTGGATGCTAAACTATTGTTTATTATTTTAGGAATAATTTATTAGATAATTTTTTTAGTTTTTAATTAAGAGTGGTTTGTTGAAAATTATAATCGTACGTATCGTATTATTTTTGAGTAATTTTTATTGTATTATTCGAACATGTAATAAAATCAAATATTCATAAATGGTTTCTAATCTTCTTTAAACGCGATAAAAAGTACATCCCATTCTTCTCCACACACCACGTTATCAACTTATTTCCTTTTCCAATTAAATTACCTCCTTATTAAAACGAAACGTTTGCTCAACCCCTTAATCAAATTACCGCAAGCTCATTCAACCTACGCAGCGTTCACCCCCCCACGCACGCAAAAAAAGGTATATAAAAGCACATTTCTAAAAGATTCACCGAATCTCAATATTTTATCAGACCAAACATCTTGACTGTTTGTACACGCGTTCGCTTTTCGTATCCGAGGGTTCGCGAGCTGCCGGCAGCGCGCGGGCATTTAAAGAAACAAGTGTACAGGGAGCGAAGGGTGCGAGCGTGGCTGGCTAGAGAAAAAAGGAACGAGCCGCGCGCAGTCGGGGAAAAAAGCTGGAAAGGAGAATTCAAAGCGATGCCGGCCGAATCGAATCGGCCGGGCTTGCGGCGCTGATTTAAATTGGCCGCCGTTTACCGCCCACCGACGCCCCTGAATTCTATGGCTTTTGACCGTTTCCGCGCCGAGTTTTTTTTTTCTCTTACCCTAACACTTGGCGCCTGGTAAAGTTGCGCGGGAAAAGGTGTATGAAGCAGTGGAGTTGGGTCGGAGGTATCGAGCCGCAGTGGGTTGCTGAGCTCGAGTGGGCGAGAGATACAGCTTGCCGGGCGCCTTTAGAGGCTTCTTTTTGCGTCTTCGCAGAGACGAGGCTTTCTTATGCAACGAGGCTGAATCGCTGCGCGCTGGCGCCGGTTATTGTATGAGCGGGCGGATTGACGTATATTGGGTTTAAGTCGCAGGCGGAGTGTTTGTTAGAGTTGTAGATTTTGTGATGTTTGCTGGAGAATTTTGTAATGTAAGTGAGTGCGGAAATGTGAGAATTAGATACTTTTATAGTTTTTTTAATTTCTGAGTGTAAGCATAAATCTGTGGCTTTCCAAGATTATCCCGTGAGATCTGTCTTAGATGGAAGAAAATGAGTTGAAATCTAATATTTAGCTAATTGATTAATTAAGACCATAACTTTAAGACACACCCTCATTTCTACTGACGCTAGTAGAATTACCGCGAGCTATACGTTAGAATATTTATCGTATTTCCTGTTCTTATAACGATGACTTTCTAATGTAACTAAATAATACCACTTTATGTAATTTGGTAAAATTATGAGTTTTATATTCAAACGTACAGCCAAAGCGAAGAAACAAAATATACAGTAAACTTGTCAGAAAGTTTGAAAAATGTTTGTCCAAAAATGAATTTATCCACTTAGCTTCATTGCAATATCTTTAATAAATCAACTTTTCGGCAATTCTATGAATTTTATATGAAAGGGGAACCCCCCCCCAATATATTTTAAATTCAAATTAGATGTTATTCGCGTGGATAATAAAATCTGAGTCTAGTTAATATGAACTTATGAGTAAACTGATGGGGGATCTAGTAAAACTCATTTATAAATCATTCATAAGAAATTGTAGAGTTTATCGTTTGTGGTTGTCTCGTACAAAATTATCGATATTTCAGAAAGTTTAATAGGTTCCCTCTTCAGTATAAATAATGGATATACTTACCTTTACATTAGATAAAAAGAATCACGCAATATTCATATTCTAAAGATCAAAAAACAGTCCGATACATTATTAAACCCAAGCATCCCCCCGTCAAATGATCAACACAACACTTCAAAAACTCGTCCAAACCCAAAACATCAAAAAAGCATCTCTCCTCAGATCGGCGATAAGAGAAAAAGCCAGTCATAAACGAGCCTCCTCGCTCTCATAATCCTCGCGGCTCCCAAAAAGCAGGCCGCCTTAAGATATTCAGGCGATCGGCGAAAAGGTCGCGAAATTGCAGCCGGCTCCGAAATTGGCCTCTCGGCAACTGCCTCCCCACCTCCCCGAGTCGCGCGAGCCTGAAATTATCGGCTATCAGCTACGGCTCCCTCGGGAAGCGACTCCTTCTCTCTTTCCCTCCCTCCTCTCCCCGCTAATTGAATGTTCGAGGATAAGCGAGCGCGCGCGCCAGCCAGCCAGCAAGGAGGGGCATCGCGCGACTGCTCCGGAACGGAATCGACGATCGGCCACTTGATCTCCTTTGGGGATCGCTCTTTCTTGCTCTTCCTCTCTTTGTGAGCGCGCCTTTTTCTGAATGGGATCGCGCGCATATGTGGTCTTGTTGCGGGCTTTGGGTTGTGTGATTGATTCCTTTTGAGAATGGATAAGCGAGAGTTTTTGGTTGGCGGGGGATGTTAGGCTGGTGATTAATATTTAGGAATAGCTTTGGCAGAAAGTGTGTAAGTTCCCACGTAAAAAAATTATCTTCAGATTATATATAAACTATTATATATAGAAATGGCGTAGTATAATCCGTATATAGTCTATATATAATATATTTTTACTGCGTTTTTGAAAAATAAAATAATTTTTAAAATAAATTAAAAAAAAAAAATCCTCGATGTAATTATTAATTATTTATTCAATATTAGGCAAGTGTCTACTTGAATGTTGAAACGTTTCCAAAAATAAAGGTAAAATATTTTAGGTAAGTCAAAAACTCTTCACCCTCGTCCAATTCCCAAAATTGCCCCATCAATACCAGAACACGAGTCCAACGCCACAGACACCAACAATCCGATGAAAATCACGATCACGAAACTATACGCTCGCACGAAAGATTGGTTTCAGCTGCGCAAATCCCGCGTCATCGACACATCGAAGCCAGGGTATATACACAGCCGTCGATGCGGCGGCGACGGCGGCACGTCACGAGCGCGCGCATGGTCCATTTATTGCGCAAATGGAATTAAAGCCCATTCGCGGAGCCCACTTGCCGCCAATTGCCGCTGCCGGCGACTATACTGACGCAAACGGAGGCTCGTCGATCCGCGCGGATCAGCTGGTGATAAAGGAATTTATGCGAGCGCTGACGCCCGAGTGCTTCGTTTTTGCTGGGTGTATAGCGCGCCTGGAGTTTTATGTGGTTTGGAAAGGTTTAATGGGGATGTTTAGCCGTGGGGCTGTGGGAGGTGGTGTGGTTTTTATCGAATTATAGACTTTATTTATTTATGTTTATTTATTTAATTATCTTTATTATACCGACAGCGTTTTCATTTACAAATGTATACAACAGATATGAAAGTTCAGTGAGCATTGCATCATACAATTTGCATCTAATTTTTTGTAAAATTAACATTTTATATTGATAAAGTGTGGATATTAAACAAAATATTTTTCTTAAATTATCTAATGGATTACTGGTTAATAATACACAGTGACAATGACTTCCAGAATCCACTAAATCGGTTGACACTAATATGAGTAAAACTCACTTTTCGAATGGTAAGCATTTTTTGTTACGTATAGTGTACGAAACATGTTTCACTTGAATTAGATTAAAGCTTTCGACAAAAAATAAAAACTGAATAAATCTATATTCGGACAATGAATAAATTTATTATCCGAAGGCCCTAGAATTATTTTATCATCGTCTTTGAGCGAGTAAACTGCTATTTTCTAGCCCACACAACATGAAAATAAAAAAAAATTATTATAAATGAAAAAATGAAACAATCAGTATTACCGTCCTTCAACAGATAAAAAACGGCAAATTCCTGTGCAGGTCCGAAGGTCGCAGCATCATTTCATCACTGTTTTTCAGAGTATGTACTGCTAACTTCCAGTGAAGTTGGCATGGACTTCAACGGATAAAAAACGGCAAATTCCTATGCAGGTCCGAAGGCTCTAGAATATTTTATCACCGTTTTTGAGCAAGTAAACTGCTATCTTCTAGCCCGCACAACATGAAAATAAAAAAAAAAATTATTATAAATGAAAAAATGAAACAATCGATATTACCGTTCTTCAACGGATAAAAAACGGCAAATTTTGATAATAGTACTTTTACGATTAGAGAAAAGTGTTATGCCAACTTCAGAAAAGTATAAATTTATACATTTAAGGTACTTATAATTTGGTAAAAGTGTATATTTTTAAGCTCACATATCTGTTCTGTATAAGTGAAATATTTTCAATATCTATTTGTACTTTTAACAGTGCAAAATTGAAGTAGAAGAATAATTATTAAAAGCTAAGCTTCGATAAGTTTACATCACAGATAAAAGCTTACTTAACATTAGTATACTATTTCACATTCAGTCACGCCACTGTCTGTTTTTATCACACTTGACGTATTACTAGCTATCGTTCTATCAAGTTGTCATGCAGTTGTTATAACTTTCTTGATAATCGTATCGTGACTTTGAAATCGCAATTGCTTATCCAATACTGAACAAAAAACAAAATCGAGGTCTAATCAGCACTTGTGATCGTTGCAGGTACTATGTGTTTGCTGATGCAAATAAAAGGTAGTTACAAAAATATATTTATAATTTTTAAATCATTGGTTACACATTATAAAATAATTATAAGATCTCTAGTACAAACCCTCTTCAGTTTTATAGTATAAACCCTTTTCTTTTTTACTATTGATATGACTTCGTATCAATACATCCATTCACTCAGCTAAATTGCAAGTTTATATTACAAAATATCTAAAAATGGATTTTGAAGGTAATTTTAAAGAATGGAATGAAACTTATTCTAGATAAAAAAAGTGAAAACATTTATTTTCATGCTGTTTCCAAACATTACCCTGGTAGAAATTGTACAATTCGAGACTAAAAAATGGCTATTTTTTCACCGTATCCTTATTTATAAACCATTAAGTGTCCATGAAATGGCTATTAAAGAAGCTTCCTTGTTTAAAACTCAAGTTAAACAAAAGCAAAAAATATTTTTCGGCTTAAAATCATAAAAAGAGTGTATAGAAACACGCTTAAAAATTGAGGAGATCAAAAAAAGATTAGTTTATAAAAAATTCTGCAGTGATACAGAAAGAAAATGGGTGTGTTAGTAAGCTCCTGTTTGCTATATCTTTTCATTATATCTTTATAAAACTAAAATTACATGTTTTGACAACAAATATTTCAGTATTTTCCAAGGTGACACACATTTTGCATAGTGTTTCTCTCAAAGCACAATATCCGCAAGTTAGACTGAATTAACGACTCCTAAACACTGGCTCAATTGCCACACAATCGGTATTTGATACTTAAGTTAGTCATACCATCATTACAAAATCGGTTGATATCGGAGCTATTTGGTAGGTATGTACACATGCGCGCCACGGTAAATTCGATTACAAGCAAACAAGAGTTCCCTGAAAGGGAAAGGAAGGGGGTTAAAACGTTGCGTGAGGAATAAATGCAGGACCCATGCTTGCAGCGACCTCCCTTCTGGTGTAAATGTACGTACACAGCTGAACCGTACGCAGATTTCCAGTGCAGTTCACCTGTCCATATAGTCTTCTTTTTGATGATCAAAAACTACCTTCGTTGCAAAAAATTGAGTTACACATCTCCCTTCAGCAATTCGGACAGCCTATCGCAACCTAAAAGCCCAGGCAGCACCATCCGCAATAAAGGCTTCGAAACAACGCCACCCGAACGAAGGCTCAATCGCTGCACAATGCGCATTTAGTACACGGACTATAGGGTATAACTATCATCGAGGAATCGTTTGATCCCGGAGCCGTTTCGGAAGGTACACATACGCGCCACGGATAATTCGATTGCGAGCGAGCGAGAGTTATGGGAAGCGTAGGGGGGTAGTTAAAGCGACGCGCGAGGGACAAATGGAGCACGCACGCTCACGATGTCCTCCTCCCTTCTGCTATACGCGTATATGTGCGGAGCTGTACGTACGGCGCGCAGGTTGCCTATGCGGTTTTCCCCCCCGCGTGTGCGTGCATGACCCTAGTCGTAGCATGCGAGCACTTATAATTAAGTCAGCTCCCCGGCCGTGCACCGGTTATGGAGGTAGGGTAATCAGTGCTTTAGTTGCTAGGTGGAAAGGGACGGGCCAGGACGGAGACTCGAAAGAGCTGATGTGCTGGGTAATGCTGGCTTGGAGGAAAAAGGGATAGGTAAAAAATTGAAATGAAATTTAAGGAGTTTTTTGTTGTAGTAATAGTATCAACAGGTTTGAAAATGAAATTTGATATGGTTCTTAAATTTTTATGCTTCATCAAAATGGAACGTTTATTTTATTTCACATATTATTTATCAGTCCTAGACGGTTCACATTAAATAACTAGATCATTCAATTTTTGTGAACAATTTTCAGAATGTAAAAAGTCGAATTTCCTACATCGTTTAATCGATCATCCCAGAAAGCATTTTTCAATAATTAACAGTCAGAAATCTTTGATCCAAACCACGAAAAAGCTCGAGCTCCCAACTGCATCGTAACAAAAGAAGCAGCCGCACCGTCCTCAAAACTTTCTATTCATAATCTCAATAAAGCCATTACCCCTCCCGCCATCTCCAGCAAAATTCTAAATAACCCAAGCCAAACTCAGCCTCCACGCGCATATATCACGGAGACATCGATGCCTCCTTCTTCGCCAAAAATATCCTACTTTCTTATTAAGGGTATAGCTACACCCTAGCACGCCACGCGGCACGAAAATAATCGCAAGCTAATTCGGTTTCTCTAGCTCTTGCAGTCACGAGCCGAGCTAATGAAATTAGCGAGAGTAGGGCCCGAGCCGTAATAGAAGCTCGCTCCGGCTTTCAGGATTTTTTGCTCGCCTCCTCGTGAGCTTAGCCTTCCTGGCTTCAGCTCACGCCCGATGTTTTCGCGTTTCAGCTCATTAGTGAGAAACGAGCGGTTATCTGGGCGCGAGCGCCGCGGCATAGTCAACAGGTACTGCAGAGCCGATGGAAACGTATTCGTGCAGCTCGTGACGCGGCTGGACGAGCTAACTTTGTTTCGCGGAGGAAATTTGAATAATGCACGCTTTTCCGGTTATCGGTAATTGCATTGTTAGCGTTTTTCGTTTATTGATTGGGCGTGGGTTGGCAATAATTCATTGGGTTGGGATTTTATCTTTTATTCAATGGATTGTTATAAACGGGTATTTGGATGTCTCGACTGAATATTTTATTATTTATATTAAACGATCACTTGATTTGAATGTAATTTTAAGTTTTTTGTAGATTTTAATACAATGCAAGTGTGTCTACGAAGTTTTTATATCAAATTTTTTTGATATTTCTTCTTTATAAGACTTTTTGTCATGTCTGGATAAAAATCTACCCATAATTTAGATGTAAAAACAGTAGAATTTCATTAAGTTTTGTAAAAGAAACTTTAACGATACAATTTCTCATGTATCTTTTTGTAATATTTCTTATAAATCTGACACCGAAAGCAAGCAGATTTTAAATGACACGTATTTAAAGATACTAAATCAAATTTTTTTAAATATTGCAATCTCATTCGTTCCTTTTTCACACGGTAAACCGAATTGCTGAATTTCCAAAAACTTCCACGCGAATATCTTTAGATCGACTGCACGCAAATTCCGGGGCAAATATCGAGAAAGCTCAAATTGTTCAAAGGTCCCAATTCTTTCGATTCCCCAGCATTCGAGCTCGACAAACAGCCAGCCGAATTCCAGCGCACGCTCGGTAAACCTTCGAACGGCAAAACGCGCTTGGAAATCGAACAAACGGTAAAAGGGCCAAAAGAAAAACCCACTCCAAAAAAAAAAAAAAAAATGTCGCGCGCCCAAAACGATCCGACAATGGCACACAGAGCGGACATATCCCAGTGTTTGGAATACACACAGAGCCAAGCGGATGATGCAGCTTCCACACTTTATAACCATCCACGCTCATGCACATCCATATACACTCGCAGAGCAGCAGCGGTTCGAAGAGAGAGAGAGAGAGAGCCGACCTTGTTTACGCGCTATCGCGCATACGGTCGTGCTCCCCGGGGATTAGGCTCGTTCTCTGTCTCTGTCGGCCAAAAATGTGGAACGCCACTGCGCGCGCGCTATACGGCGTTTTCAATCGCCGAGGCCGGCTATACATATATCGAGGTCAGCCCAGCTCGTGTCTGTGTGTGACCCCCGTCGACGAGTACACAGCGAAACTCTCTCGCGCGCATCTCGCTCGCTTTGTCTCTCTCTCTCTCTCTCTCTCTCTCTCTCTCTCTCTCTCTCTCTCTCTCTCTCTGCGGCACCGTTATAACACGGAGTGCGCGCACCTATATACGGCGAGAACGAGCGAGAAAGAGAGAGAGAGAGAGAGAGAGAGAGAGAGAGCTCGGCACACTTGCACGCCTAGCCGCCTATGCACAAAGAGAGGACTGTGTGCCTGCCTGCCTGCCTGCCAGCGCGAACGATCTGGCGCACCGATATACACACACACATAAGGCGTACCTGAGCGCAACGCTTTGAAGGAATATTCCCCTTCTTCGTGTGAAAAAAATCACGCGATGAGAGAAAGAGAGAGAGAGAGAGAAAAAGAGAGAATGCACGGCTATGTGCGGTGCAGTTTGTATGGGGATCGATTGAGCGAGGAAATGGGCTCGCGAGGAGGCACGCACGCACATACGTGTGTGCCGTGGAAGGCGTTGAACATGTGAAATTTCATCCGTGCGCACAGTTTTTTTCGGCTGCTCTCTTTCTTGCTCTTTTTTGGAAGGGAATATAAATAGCGAGCAAGCACTCTCTTTCTCTCTTTCTCTGTCGCGTTCTTTTTGCTCGGACGGAATCGACTCAGCGATTTGCTTGGGAACTCATGGTTTTATCGTGGTATTTGTACTACGCTTGTACGGGAAATCTGAAACTCTATTTGTTGTTTTTTTTTAGATATACGAATCTGGAGCGTTATGAATAAACTGTTCTTTTGAAACAGCTAAGATTAGCGCCAAAAATTTGCATACAATTTCGTGAAATGTGTATTGATAAAGTAAAATACACGGATGCTTTGTCTTTTTATCTTTACAGGACTTTTGACCTGTCTGCATAATCAGGAAA
>JAPYZA010015901.1:0-10073 GCA_030522685.1 Eupelmus azureus
AGATAACGTAAAAAAGTGAAAAAATAACGTAAAATCCTTCAAAATAACAGATAGTTTTAGAGATAAAGGGGAATAATTCATAAATCAATCAATAATATCGTAAAATATCAAGAAAACGACGTCCAATCGGGGAAAATAACTTAAAAATGTCAAAAAATAACGTAAAAAAGTGAAAAAATAACGTAAAGCCCCTCAAAATAACGGCTAGTTTTGGAGATAAGCCAGACCTCGGAAATTCTTATACACGGCGGCGGCGGCGAAATAATTTTATAATATAGAGATATATATATATACGTGTGTGTGTGTGTGTGCGTGCGTGCGTGCGTGTGTATACAAATTTTAAATGTATACACACACGCACGCACGCACGCACGCACACACACACACACACACATTACTATTACATTATTGGGAATGTTACAGTTATATACGGGAAATTTCACGTCAAGAAGGTCGATGAAAAAATAAAATTCTGAAACTCTCCCAAATGGTAGTGCATATGATCCTAAGTAATCAAAAAAACTTTTAGACTGTATTCACTATTAGTCTCAATGTTATGACAAAGTGAAAAGTCACGAATTTTTCACTTTTTCAATTTTTGCAAATTTTTATGAATTTTTTTCTCATGCGCGATGCGCTTCGGGAAAAAATAATATAAATGAAATTTATTGCAAAAATTGTGTAGAATATCACTATATTTTGTAAAATTTTAAATTTTAATCGGATCAATTTCTGGACATCATGGGTAACCCATGATGTCCAGAAATTTTTGTACAGTCCCTTGATGGTAGACGAGGTCAAATTTGGTGTTCCAAAGCTTGAATCTTTCTACATATCCAACCCTTAATAATTACCCATCATAGAAGGTGGGCCGAAAATTTTATAATATACTATGACACTTCAAACAAAGTAACATAATCATCAATAAGCTTATAAATGCATTACGTCAAGGTCATAAATATTGCTATGGTATAGGAAACTTTACTTTCTTAATGATTATCTGTATTACTCACTGTTCCGTATTCTATAATTACGGCCCTGAGGCTTGTACCACGCCACTCCAAAATGCAGCCAATCAAGGGTGACTCTTCAAGGCCGCTACGACGCGACCAAGCGAGCCACACCCTTTTTCCGGCAGTTGTGCTCCGACCGGCGAGCCAAATACCCACAACTGTCAATAATTCAATAAAACTGAAGTTTTATTTTAAACTGTAACTTTTCATTTCATCAACCAATCATCCCGGCACTCATCCCATTAAAATTCATGGTCTTTCGAGCCGGATTGGGAAGGAAAACCGTAAGTAAAAAGCTAAAAAACGCGAGTATTGAATCGCGAGTTTTACCGCAATACATAGCGTACGTAACTAAGCCCTAAAAAAATCAACACGCGTTTATCGGGCTTGTCGGTCGGGAGCGAGCGGAGAGTGATATTCTCAACTCATTTATTTGGACCAACGATCAGCTAGTCAAATTTCAGCCTAAACGCAACTCAAGGCTGAATCAGCATAAGGCCAGCTCCGCTCCACCATCAGCAGAACACGTGGTGAGAGAAACGAGCACGCGGCGACGAACGTATCACAGCCAACCAGCAAGATCTTCAAGGAGAAGAAAGCTGATTTGGAGCCGATCAAGCAAATCAACACAGGATTTGCATCAGGTACGAGCGAGTAAGAAGGATAGAGAGTGAGAGAGAGAGAGAGAGAGAGAGAGAGAGAACGAGATAGTGAGGGCAAGAGCAGGTAACTGCCTTACCGACGGGTTGACCGAGTGTTTCACCCAGCCGCCGTCGGTGCTATTGGTGTCGTGTGCAGGACACCGAATTTTACCAGCGAGTTACAGCTACTGGCGCGTGTTTAACGCGATTCGGCGATAGTTTCTGCCATTGCTCTCGCGGACCTCTGATCGCACTCTTACACGTCTCGTCCATCTGCTGCTGCCGTATTAGAGTCGCATACCACGCCGTCTGCAGTGCGTATTTTGTACGCAACATCGACGCCGGCTACTGCGTGCCTCTGCGCGCCTCGATGAACTGCTGTGCGACGATTTCGCGCTTCGTCGATGAAGATTACTGATGCGCACCTTTTGGCGCCTTGCTTATACTGCTGCTACTGCGTGTCTGCTACACGCCTAGACGAGCCGCTGTGCGTCTTCTGCGCGCCTGCTGCACGCCTCGATGACGACGATTATTGCTGCTGCTGCGTGCATGCTGAACGCCTAACCGAGCTGCTGTTGTCAACCGATGCTGTCTACTATTCTTAGAGCTGATGTCTACTACTACTGTCTATGCTGAGGGATACTGTCTACGCTAACTGCTGCTGCTGTCTACACCAACTACTGCTGCTGTCTACACTAATTACTGTTGCTGTCTACTGCCCAGCGAGACCACTGTTGACTGTGCTGGCAACGAGAAACTTGAATATCTCATCGGCAGCTGACATAAATCCACTTGGAGGTACTACAGCAGCCGGTTCAACTCAACGAGATATCTAGGCAATCAATGGGGCTCCAGAGAGCAGTTTAGCCAGGAGACGTAGTCGGACTTAAGACGCGGACAAGCCTATAGATTCTACAGGATTCGTGAGATTAACATTTCTTAGCTTCAAATAATTTTCTGAATTATTTATTTTATTACTGTACATGTAAACTACATGTATCCTGTAGTTAATAAGTGTGTTTATTTGCATACACGCTATTTTTTTGCGAAGCCGCTAATGCGAGCTTTATATTTTATAATCTTTTTACATGTTAAGCATTCGTATTAGCGTTTTATGTTTATTTCTAGTAAATCTATTAATTTATGTTAAATTGAACTGCTTAGTCGCATTCTGGTGCTACAAAATTGAATAGATTGTACATTTCACTCTCGTTGCTACTTAAAATGTTTTTGCGAATTCATTGCTTGCTTTAGGTTAAAATTGCGTCACACTTAGTAGTTTACATGCATGCATTTTGGTATCCCAGGCTTAAGCACATCTTGCGTTATAGCTATTCTTGTTGCTTAAATACTTTCTCGCATTGAGTCCAACTTGCATCGCTTCATCTCTAGAGAATAAGTATGCTTAATTTGTTTGCTTAAACTCTAATCATAATATTCGAGCCTTTTGTTGAAATTATTGTGAATATTAGATGTGTCGCTTCAACTTATATGGCTTCAAGCTTACCAATAGTAGGAATTAATTATTCGAATAAGCTGGGATAGATCATTGTAAATTTAGTCTTAATAGGATCAGTTATTTGAAAGTTTCTTCAGTATTTTTTACTGCTCTGTTGAGTAATCGATGAAATCCTTTCAATTTAGTTCTCGAATATTTCAAACTAACTTATTGTGTAATAGGTCGACCTTAACCACAAGCTTCATATTAGATTCTTCTCACTTGTATTCCAAATTTGATTTTGTAGGTTTGGTGTTAGCATTGATTGCTCAACAACATTTGCTTCATTTATCTTCCTGGTAATATATCCAAGGAATAAATCAGGTTGAATAATAATTCACAATAGTGTATTCCTATTAATTAGAGGATAATACAAAATGGCCACGATGGAGTCAATGAATCAAGAGCATCAGAAGCTCTATAACAAGATAGCTAATTGCTATCAGAATTTTGTTTCTAAAGGTAAAGAGAAAATGACTAAGGGCAATGCAAAGGCTCGTCTCTCTAGTCTGGAAGAGTATTTTAAGTCGTTTAGTAAAAATCATGAATTGATATTAAAACAAAAGTCAGTGGATACTTTGCATAATTAGTTCACTTCCAATCTAAGTGATCTTGCTGAGGACGCTTATTATAATTGATTGAGAGATTTTAATGACTTCTTTGATCAACTAGCTGAAACAGCCAAACTCAAAGAAGCCCAGGCGACTGCTGCATCAGGTCAAGATGCTTCCGCGACAGCTGCGTCAATTCCGAATCCATTCTTGTTATCTCTTTAAAACCCCTGTTGATAAGAGTAAGTTAGGTGAACCCTATGGCCCTGCAATGAGCACATTAAAACGCATGGAGACCAACTTTTAAAAGGATGAGAAACTAAAAACAGCTCATGTTGACTTTATGAATCAGTATGAGATTAAAGGTCATATGTTCCCTGTTCGTTTAGCTGATCAAAAGGATTTCTCAGAGTCCTTTTTCTTGACTCATCACGGAGTTTGGAAAGACTCCAGAACTACCACCAAACTTCGTACGGTTTTAAATGGATCTTCTCGAACTAAATCTGGAATATCTCTCAACGATTTACTCCACGCAGGTCCTAACCTCTGACCAGCACTAGTCGATCTAATTTGTACTTGGCGTCGATATAATTGTGTATCTGTAGCAGACGTAAAACAGATGTTTCGTCAAATATTAATAGATGTTCGAAATTGTCATTTCCAATCAATTTTATGGCGTAGTTCTTTGGAAAAAGTCCAAATTTATCGACTAGCGACAGTTACATATGGGTTAGCTTCATCCCCATTCTTAGCTTCGAGAGTAGTCAAACAATTAGCTAGGGTGCATACTCGACTCAAGAAGCTCTTATAAAGCAAAAAAAAGTTATTAAATTGTTCATGATGGGCGGTTTCCCATTACATAAATGGTCTTCTAATGAAGTTCAACTTTTAGTATGGTTGCCAACTGATTTGCTTGCAATCGATCCCGTTTCCATTGTTGACCCGTCGACAGCTATAGCTGTATTAGATATCTCTTGGAATCCGAGCGATGACACATTCCACTTTCAAGTTGACACTAGTTCCATTATTGGAGAAATAACAAAGAGATCTATGCTATCGAAGGTTGCCAGACTATTACACGCCATGGGTTGGCCAGCCCCGGTAATTATAACCGCAAAAATCCTAATGCAATAACTTTGGCTTCTTAAATTAGAATGGGATCAACCTTTACCTAACGCAGTCCTAGATCAATGGCCTTCCTGGAGTAATCAACTAAATAGCATAAAAGACTTAAGGATACCTCGTTGATCCAATTTCAGTCCGACAGCTAAGTTGGTGGAAATCCATGGGTTTGCTGATGCTTCAAAAAAGGCTTATACCGCAGTGATTTGCGTGAGGACAGTACGTGGTGAAGCAGTTTCGAGTTCGATCCAGTTGGTAAAGACACGTGTAGCTCCAATTAAAACGTTGAGCATTCCTAGATTAGAGCTGTGTGCAGCACAGTTGTTAGCTCAATTAGTCCATCATTTTCAAGAAATTTCTCCTTTTCAAATAGACATCAGCTACTTATGGTCTGATTCATCTGACGTATTATACTAGCTAAAAGATCATCCTTCACAATGGCCAGCTTTTATTGCCAATCGTTGCTGAACAATCTAAACGTTAGTACCTAACGCTTATTGGAATCATGTTCGGTCGAGTAACAATCCCGCTGATATCGCTTCTAGGGGGATAGAGCCGTCAAAACTCTCTGAGTTTAGTCTTTGATGACATGGGCCTAAATGGGAACTAGAGGAATTTATACCTTGGAAAAAATGAGGTAATCAACAGCAAATTTTATTCTATAACTGCTGAATCACAGTCGTCGTCTCTCTCTCTCTCTAACTCCATCAAAACAAGTTTCTCTACTCAGATCTCGCGAGAAGTAACCAATAAGTTGATAGGTATTCGTCACTAGATAAATTACTTAGAATCACGGCTTACTGCTTAAGGTTTTTAGCCAGAATCAGTCAGACTTTAACCTTTAGAGGACGGGATGGCCCCTATACGGGCCATGCCCATGATCGACCATTTACATGTGTTAGTTTTGAGATGTGAGACATCACAAAAACTCGATTTCTATAGAAAAGTGAGAGAAAACAGTAAACCCAAATCCCCGTCCTCTAAAGGCTGCTAAACTTTTGCTTATTAGATACATTGGCTCATGGATCCTATAACCAGTCTGATCAAGAACTCCAGAGGCATTACAAGTTCATCGAAGAGAACTCTCAATCGGTTTCTGATCACCTAAACAGTTGCTGGACAATTCTAGATTTTCGTTTTGTAAATTTCCCTGATAGTTATCCCCATAAACAATTATCCATATAGGAAATTGAGAATGCTAGGTTGGTTTGGATTTATCTTCATCAGAAAATCTATTTTACCGAACAGATTAAGACTTTAAAAAAAGGTAAATCATTAAATAGCAAGGATCCCTTGCTCAAATTGAATCCAGTACTACATAGATGGCTTGTTAAGGGTTATAGGGCGATTAAACAATGCCTTGCTCAATTTTCATACGAAGCATCAACTTATAGTCCCGGGTCGGACTTTCTTCTCAATTCTCTTGGTTCGTGATGCGCATTTGCGAGCCCTCGGTGCTAGAACGCAACTAACATTAACCACTCTAATAATACATTATTGGCTACTCCGTGGCAGACAAGTTGTCAGATCTGTCATATATAAATGTGTGACTTGCCGTCGTTTTGCAGCTTCTTCTGGTAGTCAACAGATGGCTAATCTTCCGGCTTCACGCGTTCTACCAAGCGCTCCATTTGAACGCACAGGCATTGACTATGCTGGTCCGTTAGGTCTCAGGTTGTCCAAGTCACGTGGCAAAGGTACTTACAAGGGTTATATTGCCATCTTCTTTTGTATGGCTACGTGAGCTGTTCATATCGAGCTTGTAGAGGATTACAGTAGCAAGGCTTTCATCTCAGCCTTTTATCGCTTCATGGCTCGGAGAGGTCACTGTAAGGAGCTCTTTAGTGATAGAGGCACCACGTTCATCAGTGTAGACGCTGAGTTACGTCATCTCTACTCTGAGGCTTCTTTGTACATAAATAAGGTCATAAGTACGTCGATAGTACTAATTGTTATTTTAATCCTCCATCAGCTCCTCATTTTGGTGGGCGTTGGGAGGCTGCAGATAAGTCCTTAAAACACCATTTACGTCGAGTGCTAGGTGAACAAATCCTGACTTACGTAGAACTATCAACTCTCTTGTGTAAAGTAGAAGCTTGCTTAAATTCTAGGCCATTACTAGTAATATTCAAAAACAGCTAATTAAAGTTTTAAAGCTGCATTCCCAGTGCTTAACGCCTGTTGTACGACACGTATGCTACTACCTTACTGTAACGTTTTTCTACAATTCATTATTCCACTTCTTCTTACTATCTATAATCTAATCTCTAGTCTATATTAAGCCTTCTGTTCTGTCTTTTTTCTTATGCTTTTGCTTTTTCAGAAAAAAAAGTGTTGGTCGCTATTTATGCACTGCATGATCACAGAGCACTTACACAAACAGACCATAATACTAAACATAACCTGCGTTTATTGCTGCATGCATTGCATATTATGTGAACTCTTAAGGTCCATCCGTGTATATGCTCTGTGATCATGCAGTGCACAGATGACAAAAGGGTAAGGATTCAGATCACCCGACTTCAGATGGTATGTTCCAAAAGTGAAATTCTAAGTTATTTTGGCAACATCACTCGTTTCTTGAGGATGTCAAATTATTTAAATTTATTGTCAATAAATATATTCTATTAAATAAAAATAAAGAAAAATATTTTATTATTTTATTTTATATTAAGAAAAATAAATAATTTCTATTCACTACTTAATATCTATTTATAAAATTTCGATCGATTATCTGCTCATTAATAAATTTATTAAATAACATTTACTATTATACAAAAGCGTCTGAGAACAAGTCTACATAAGGGTTAGTCACAGCATACCAAGCATTGATTTTGGGCCAGTGTTGGCCGCCCGATCTATCCGATGGAGTCAAACTTGGAGTTCAAATTTTCTTGCAGTTGGTAGCAGTTAAAAAGTTTTACCTGTGGTATACGTACGATAGCCAAAGCGAAACATTTTAACTGCTACCAACGACAAGAAAATTTGGACATTAATTTGGACTCCATCGGATAGACCGGGCGGCCAACGCTGTTCGGGACTCAAACAAGTTCATAAGAACCATTTTACATGACGCTCTTTGAGCTGTGCTCCGTGTGCTTAGCTCCGACAGAAAAAAAATTGTTGCTTGCGATCTATTAATTGATGTTATATTAAGATTAAATGGAACAAACCTACATAGTTTGGATTTACACAGTAAGAGAAGCGGAATAATAAATTGTATTAAAACGTTACAGTAAGGTTGCAGCATACGTGTCGTACAACACGTGCTAAACACTGGGGATGGAGCTATAAACTTTAATCAGCTGTATTAGAATATTAGCAGTAACAGTAGTGTGTACGGCCCGAAATTGTGAATTACAGAATTATAATTGATGCAGTATTATTAGAAAAATGGTAAATTTTTGTTGCCAAATGAAGTGCCTTTTCCTAGATTTGGAAACATTTTTTTTAGATAAGTAAAAATTTTAAATAAACATGTAATTAATAATTCTTTAAATAAGTATAAAATCTTTGAGTTTTGTAAAAATTTTGTATTTCAGATCATTAGAAAATTCAGCGAGTACTACAATCTATGGTTACATGTTCAAAAATTAAAGACGCACAGTCATCATTACAATGATACGAGGAGAAAAGTGAAAATGAATTGTACGTAAGTTGGTTTTTTCATTAAGCATTATTTAGTACCCAAATAAGTATGTAACATTAAGAAAGAAATAACGATAATTATTACAGACAAGTTCCTTGTAATACCATTAAAATTGAGTAGAAAGTAGTAAAAGTGAGTAATAAAGATAATTATTAAGAAAGTAAAGTTTCGTATACCATAGCAATATTTATCACTTTCACATAATGCTTTTTATACAGCTAAGTACAAATTTATTATTACATTGTGTAATATTATTATATTTAATGTTTATACACAGAGGTGACATTTTTCGAAAATATTACAAATATCTTTGATACAACGCACTTTAGGTTCAGCTAAGAATATATCCACATTAAATGGTGGAAATTTATTATCTCTTTGTAGTTCTGTTAATAAATCTTTTCTTTGGTCTTCAAAGAGGGAACATTGCCAAAGTATCTGGTTGAGGTCCTGCAGATAGTTTCCACAATAGTATTTTTCGGAATCAACAATCTTACAACATGCTAATGAAGGTTAAATGATAATGATTGGCCCTACATCGGTTGATTGTTGTTACAATTTTACGTGGTAAGTTTTTCCCATAAAACCGTTTTTTTTTTATTAGTTACAAATTTGAGAAAGTATTATTTTCCGTTTTTTAGGCCTTGATTTTGATTTTTTTGTTTTGTATTAAGTATCGCAAAAGTTTTGTATTCTTCAAGAAAATCTGTGTATGGTAAAGAATAGGTTTCAGATTCATTAAGAGCAGCAATTTTATATAATTTATCTGCGGTTTCATTACCAGCTATATTTACGTGTGCTGGCACCCAAATAAATTCAATAGTAAGCTTTCCCATATTCTTTTTTTTTTAAGTTGGCTACTTTCTTTTTAAGGGGGCCAGCCTGAGTTAAAACTCATTTATTACTATTTAAAGTAATACATTATAGCATTTATTAATATAAATTTTTTGAATTTATTATATACGTATTACAGATCATTTTTGCACATTTAAGTGATCCATATTGTCATCTAAGTCTCTAATACCTCTCACCGTTAGAAACCTTGAATTTCGACTGTTGTACCTACTTACCACGGGTTTTTCAGCCAACCAGTTCATCAAGTTATACCAGGTTGGGCTTAAAATACTCCTTTAGAGTAGAACTACAGAACGGACGGATTACTTTTTTGAAAAAACTTAACAAATAATTATTAGAAACTTATGTGCAAAATTTTAGTAATAAATTATTTAAAAGTAGCCTTGATGCAGGGAGCCAATATGTATGTATGTACATGTGTATATATATATATATATATATATATATATATACTCGTGGGGCTTCGCCCCCCTGCTCGCGCCGCTCGCCAACCCCCCACTTAATATATTTAATACTGTTACTGGGATGTTAGCTTATATTACTTTATTATCAAGTAATTAAAACATTTTAATTTACTAATAATTTTCTTCTTAACATTTTTATAAATATTTTTTTATATAGAGTTTATAATATTTTACAATAAAATTTTATTATTTAATAAAAATTTAATTTTTAATAGTAATTTACATTTTTCCACACCACCTTACACTTAAAACCTTTATAATAATAATGATATGAATGTTT
>JAPYZA010015905.1:0-10476 GCA_030522685.1 Eupelmus azureus
TATATATATATATATATATATACGACTTTCCAATATTAAATTCTGGAATTTTCCGCTAAAGAAAAGTCCTCAAAACTGGAAAAATTTTCGTCAACAGCCGAGCGATATACAGGCCTTATGGAAAAGTGCTGAGTAAAAGTATATATATATATATATATATATATATATATATATATATATATATGAATTGTATTCAAAAAAGATTAAGTTTAACGAAAAAATTATCTTAAGAACATATCGAAATAACAACTAAAATTAGCGCTTCACTATTGCCACTACAAGACAATATTCCGTAAAATATTTTCTTAGTCTTAAAAAATCTAGTCGGGCGAAGGTCTTATCTTGCTTCTTAAAGAAAATATTGGTTCTTTATTTTCATTTTATTTTTTATTTATTTTCATTATTTTCATTTTAAAATTTAAAAACTTTTAATTTTATAAAGATTTAAACCAATAAATATAAAACCAATATACAAAACAGTTTTTAACGATTAATTTATTTAATTTATTTTTCGTATTATGAAACAACAGTCCATTTTATTGATGCATCTTGGGATTATCATTTTCTAGCTTTAAATCTTGTACCATTACATGGAAAATACTGGAAAGGATATTGCAATGCTTTTTTTTCGAATCACGCGGATTATGAAATTCAGTTAAAATACAAAGTACATTGGATAATGCATCGGCAAATATAACTTTAATTAAAAAACTTGAAACTTTGATGAAAAGAGAAGGAATTGATTTTGATTCGAAAATTCAACATTTTCGATGCTTTGTATATATTATAAATTTGGCGGTCCAAGATATTTTAAAATTAATAATTTGTGATGTTGAAAGCTTCTATATATAGAATATAATGAATCGAGTGACTGTGTTTATAGTGTAAGTAATTGAAGATGCAAATAGTGAAATCCACAAAAATAACGATCAAGCATTTTCTAAAATAATTACAAAAATTAGAACTACTTGTAAGAAAATTAGGGAATCCGAACAAATGACAAATCGTTTGAAAATATGTTGAAGTATATGAAAGAGTTAGAAGTGAAAGAATACCAATGGAATTATTTGAAAAGCATGTTAGTTGTTCCAAAATATTTCAAACATATATCTAAGCTGTTATCAGAAGCAACACATTTTTCCTTGCCGAATATAATTCTTGCGTTTAATATGCTCGTGGATAAAATAGAAAATATTATAGTAATGTTAACGATGAATCTCTGCTTTTTGCTTTTGCGATGCGAAATCGGACGCTATAAATTATTAAAACATTGTAAAAAGTATCATATTGGATTTATTGCGTATCCTTAATTTTAGATCCGCGGCGCAAAACAGAATGTTTTGATTTTACAAATTGGGGCAAAGATTAAAAAAGAGGAAAGTACTACAAAATTTGAAGATTTATACCGAAATAAGTATCATACTTAAAATTTGGAAACACGAGAAAACATTTATCGATGCTAAATCAGATAACATATTCGATGATAACTATATAGATATTAGTTCCATCTTTTGAATAAAAAATAAAATTACTGATTCGTAGCAGAATCAAATAAAAAATTATTATCAAGCATCAAGATCTACGATTGAAACGAATGTTCTTCAGTGGTGAATAATTCACAAAGAAAATTATCCAAATCTCGCAAGAATAGCAAGGGATATATTAAGTATTCTTGCTACATCAGTGCCTTTTGAGCGATTATTTTCTGAAGGTTCCCGTCTTATAACAAAAAAAGGACTGCTTTAAATAATAGTAAAATAAAAGCTTTAACGTGAATAAATTCATGGAATAAAAGTTCATTAAAATCAGAAATATGTAAGATTGATTTTTAAGCTATAAAATAGAAGTTAAAGCTTGAATCGTGTAATATGATAAGTATTTCAAGTCTAGCACTTTTCTCATCGAATTTTATTCAAGTTATTAAAAATAACTTAATTTTATTATTTTAAACTTCAAAACTGCTGTAATAATGTATGCAAGTTTTTTCGGAAAAATACCTTTAAACCTAAAAATTTATATATAAGAAATAATTTATTACATTTAAATTAAAGAATAATTCTTAAGTCTTCATTTTTTCTGTTATCAATACCTATTTTTACTTCATAATCTGTAATAATAAAAATATTATAATAAAAACTTTATTATACAGTTTATTTATCAGTAGTTTATTAAGTTTATTCACGTAAAATTTTTATGAAATAATATAAAGAAAATAAAAAATTCAAATTAAATGTAAAATTAAATTCTGATTTTTAAAAATAAATAAAAAACTCTTCATACTATAGTATATTCAAACCAAGAAGCTTGGATGCCTTACTCTTTATCTTGTCTTGAAATTCTTATCGAACTCTTGTCTTGTTGTTTGTTGTCTTAAATTTTAAGACAAGACAAGACCAACATTTTTCTTGAACTCTCGTTGAGCTCTAACTAAAATAATGAATAATGAATAAAATCTAATGCTAAAAAACAATAATCAAAAACATCGTTATAACAAACCTGTAACATCCGAATGTGGAACTATTATTGTAACAAACCCAGTGATTCCAAAAAATTACGATATAGAAGGCAAAATTACTCACACACATTATCTCAGCATGTAGATCCTACGATATTTCCTTTAATTTTTATTTCTAGCGATTTAGGATGGAGTTTTTTTTATAGTAAACGTCCAGATAAAAATCACCTTACTGTGCTGTATTTTCATGTTTAGTTTTAGGCAATATTAGATATAGATAGACCACTCTTTAAAAATAAATAAATCAGGCTAGAGAAACTGTACATAAATCTTTTAAGAAACAAATTAAACTTGAGAAAACGAGCTTTCATTTGCTTTTTGCAGAATTAGAAGAGCTTAATTCTTTCAAAAGCTATAACAGTTCAGAGGTAAGTAAAAAAAAATGCACCACAAAATCCTATGGGGCTGCAGTTTTAATTTTTTTTTTGGGCACATTTTTTTAAAGTTACGTTTAAACTCCTATAGTTTTTAAAAGGATTAAGCTTTTCTAATTCTGCAAAAAGCAAATGAAAGCTCGTTTTCAGTTTGCACATTGTCTCTAGCCTGATTTATTTATTTTTAAAGAATGATATCTTTATCTAATATTGTCTAAAACTAAACATGAAAATATGTATAACTCGAGTTTTTCGAACCAATAGAGTCTAATATTCCGGCTTTCCTCATATTTTTTCATCTAAAAGCGTATCCCAAAGTTTGAGCTGAATCCGTGATCCGGATCCTTGGCACTCTCCTAGTAAGATGCAAAGACAATAATGAGAATAGTTACAATAAACCTGATTTGTTTATTGTAATGACATATTATAATAAGTAAAGTATATGTAACGCTATAACTTACGTATTTTCAATTGAATTTTAAAAAAGAGATTTACCACGAGCACACATTATATAAATTTTCTGAAATAAAATTAAGCAATCATACCGAAAATCGACAAAAAATAATTTATTTATTTTATTTATTGAAAATTCAACGTAAACTAAAATATATTATAACTACATAAACTAACTCCATAAACTAAACTCCATAAACTAAAATATATTTTATACCACTCTAATCTCAAAATCATAACTTTAAGATGATTTTTCGGTTCTCGTGGTATAAAATACGGTTCGATACTGGTGCGTAAGGTGATTTTTGCTGGTGCGTAAGGTGATTTTTGCCTCGTGCGACTTTTCAGCATCGCTTCGCTCGGGCGAAAAACGTCTCACGAGGCAAATAACCACCTTCCACACCCGTATTGAAATGTACTAATAACAGACATACATATTGAAATAAAGTGAAAAAATATATAACATATTATAAAATTTAAATATAATAAACATATTGTATATTAATATGTTTCGAATAAATCATGAGTTGCGAGACTGTAAAAGTATATGCCTAAAATGATCATCACACTTAGAATCAGAAACGTATAAAATAACAAAATAACTAACTCAGTTCAGCAAAAAAATTCACTAAAGTAAAGAAATAATTGAGCAAAAGATAAAATAAATTAAGAGAATTTGTAGGTGATAATCTTCAGCTATGAGTCGAATCGACTCGTAGGCGAGCTTCTTGGGGCATGAGGCAGTCTGTTCCATAGTCTACGAATTCTTTTGTCAGGTGGGAAGAATTCAAAGTTAGATGTTGAGGAGCCTTCTTGCAATGATCTGAGGTTACGAATAGGGATGCTAGAATTCGTGATATCTTTGGTGAATCTATTAATGAAGTCTAGCCATTTTAACGTCATGGATATAGCATAACGCATGTGTTTCTCAAACGTCAACTTTGAATCGAATAGAATACCCAGATCCTTAACAGTTGATGTCCTTTCAATGGACAAATTATCAACTGTATAATTATAATTAAGGAAAGAGTTACTTCTATATAGAAAGAAACAACAAATAGAAAAAGGTCAGCTATAATTAATGGTGTTAATATCACCTGATTTGAATATTGGGTTAATGAAAGATGATCGTAGCGGTAAATCGTATGCACTAATTTTGTTTATACTAAAACAATTGCATTCTTATTATTATTTCCTGAGCTGAGCGACCTAGCTATTACTATTACAAAGCCAACGAACCCATTAGATTCATTTAAAAATTAATAATTTCAACAAAAATCTAGAAATACAAAACTGCCTAAATTTCAATGTAAATGCGTTTTCGCTATACGATTTAACACATTTTTTCGATTTTTAATAAACTTATTATTTCTAGCATGATTTTATGAGCTGAGCGCCCTAGCTATTGCACGAACCCTTTAGATTCATTATACAGTTAATAATTTTAACAAAAACTTGGAAATACTGTAAAGATTACCTGTCGAATCGCTCCGACATCCCGTTAAAGCGGGCTGGTAAACAACCCAAGGATAGAGACTTCTTAAAATTATTTTTAAAGAAAATAATATTAATTCAGCTTTAAATAATTAGGAAGCAACAAGTTTAATTTAAATAATTATACAAAAATTTACCTCGGCATTTACATTTACGTTTTAGTTACAAAAACTACCATTTTCGTGCCAGTCAGCCATATAAAATTTTGATGTTTTTTTTTCGGGTAGCAATCATAACATCATGATTAATCAATGTGAAAACTTCAAAACATTTTTTTTAAAGAACATAAATTGTACACAAGCAAATCTGTTTTTTACACAGAAAGGGTATATGGAAACATGTCCGTAAAACTTTACACAATGATTCTATACATTTAATATATAAATGTATAGTTTTGTAAATTCTTGAAATACATTAAATTTTCTACTGTGTATAGTCATTTGTGCAGTTAGGTACATACAATCAAGTAGTTTATAATTATGCAATAATAAAAATAATAATTTATTTAATTTTTATTAATATTAAATTCAATTTTTTAAATGTGTTAAGTTTACAGAATTTCTTCCGGTGATGATGAAATTTCACATATTACTATAATTTTAGTGTCTCTATATTGAATTTTTGATAATTCAAATATAAAGAATTTTTTTAACGTATAAAATCAGGATAATATTTCTAGTATTGAGAATTGTGAATTCTTATAATATTTGACTGTATAGCTATCGCTTTAAATGGATTTGATTTTTAAAAAAGAAAATAAATGTTTAGAGTTCACGAGGATGGCAACCGACTGCAAGAAGACATCAGAAGGATGCTGCCAATCCATGACACGACTTCAGATAGATGAAAGTCAGAACAAAGAGATTGCTAGGCATCCTAGGAGCAAGGGAGAAACCAGAGGCCAAAGGGGCAGCGGGCTCACTCACGAATGTGGCGTCTTTGGTTGTATCGCAGCTGGCGACTGGCCCTCCCAGATCGACGTCGGTCAAGTCATATGTCTTGGTCAGTTTATATACACACACACACACACACACACACTTTTTGATTTCTTTATGCCGTATATGTAAGCGCGCAGCCATGCATGATTTTATTTTTCTCACTAAAACTAAAAGTTTACTTTCATAATCAATGCTAATGGAAAAACCCAGTACGATATACGCATATATTTTTACTGATTTACAAGTTAAGAGATAATTTTTTGTTTTGAAAGTTAACGTTAATGTAGACTCAAGCTCTAGATCAACGAAAACAGATAAAATGCGATGGCAAAAAGTAGCGCAGAGAAAAAAAGTAGAGTAGTAGTCTAGTTCATTTATACATTTATCACTATTATTTTTATTTGTACTATAGAATAAAGAAAAATTAAATTAAAAAAAAAAGA
Organism: Eupelmus azureus; assembly: GCA_030522685.1. Classification (NCBI taxonomy): domain Eukaryota; kingdom Metazoa; phylum Arthropoda; class Insecta; order Hymenoptera; family Eupelmidae; genus Eupelmus; species Eupelmus azureus. The sequence goes on from JAPYZA010015905.1 coordinate 6,218, forward strand.
CAAACAGAGAAAACCAAAAATAAAGACTTGGCTGTTTAGGTCTGGTGGCACTTCAGCACCGGGGTCAGGAAAGCGCGGGCATAGTCACGAGTGAAGGAGTTTGTGCTAAGTCATTTCACGTGCACAAGGGCATGGGCATGATTAACAACATTTTTAATGACGACAGCATGCGAAAGCTTAGGGGCAATCTCGGGATCGGTCACACACGCTACAGCACAAGCGCCGCCAGCGAGGAGGTCAACTGCCAACCATTCGTCGTACACACGGCCCACGGCGCCCTCGCCGTCGCTCACAACGGTGAGCTCGTCAACACCGAATCTCTTCGAAAAATGGTCAATTTCATACTTTCATTATATAATCCATTCACCTTTATGGAATTTATTATCATTATTTATCCAATGTTACAGGTTTTAGGCAGAGGTGTCGGACTCTCAACGCACTCTGACTCAGAACTTATCACACAAGCACTCTGCCTTAATCCCCCTGAAGGCGAACTCAACGGTCCTGATTGGCCGGCTCGTATAAAACACCTCATGCAATTGGCACCTTTATCTTACTCCCTTGTTATCATGCAGAGGGATCGAATTTATGGCGTCAGAGATCCATATGGAAATCGACCGCTTTGCATAGGAAAAATCGTGCCCATTGGAAACTTAGGTTTCTTTTTCTTCTTTCTTTTTTTTTCTACTTCTTTTAAAATAGGTTATCAGTTTCATTATTTTACTTCTATCCAGAATATTCTTTTTTTTTTTTAATATTCAGGACACGACTCTGATGACGATAACATTGAAGCCGAGGGTTGGGTCATTTCTTCAGAATCCTGCGGTTTCCTCAGTATCGGAGCCAGATACGTCCGAGAAGTCTTCCCTGGCGAAATAGTAGAATTAACGCGGGAGGGTATAAAAACTGTAGATATTGTCGAGAGACCAGATAAGAAGCCCCAAGCATTCTGTATTTTTGAATATGTTTACTTTGCAAGAAGTGATAGTATTTTCGAAGGTATATTTTTCATTGTATATCAACATCAATATTTAGTTTGATGCATTCAAAACATTTATTTTTTTTTTGCCTTTGTGCCTTTCACAGGACAGATGGTTTATTCTGTTAGAATGCAGTGTGGGCGAGTTTTAGCCCGAGAATCACCCATTGAAGCTGACATTGTTAGTTCTGTTCCTGAATCTGGTACAGCTGCTGCCCATGGGTACGCACGAGAGGTATAATTCAGAAATCTATAATTTAATACTGATGTACTGATAATTAAACAATTAAAAACGTTATCATTAACATTAAAAATTATTAATAAATTTTATTATTATTTTCCAGTCTAAAATTCCATTTGCTGAAGTATTGTGCAAAAATAGATATGTTGGTAGAACATTTATTCAGCCGAGTACAAGGCTAAGACAGCTTGGTGTTGCCAAGAAATTCGGTGCTCTCTCAGAAAATGTCAAAGGTAAAAAAGTTATTCTGATTGATGATTCAATTGTCAGAGGAAACACCATAGGCCCTATTATCAAACTTCTAAAAGATGCTGGAGCTAAAGAGGTAAGATAATGTATTAAATTTTAATCTTGCTACCATTTATAAGTTTAATATAATTGATTACGTTTGAAAAAAAATTAAAAGAAATAATAATTGATAATATATATTTTATTTTAAAAAATAACATTTTACTATTCACTATTATTCTTACTCAATATTTCACCAGGTTCACATAAGAATTGCCTCTCCACCCTTAAAGTATCCATGCTATATGGGTATAAATATTCCCACACGAGAAGAACTTATAGCTAACAGACTTGATAGCGTTAAACTGGCCAAACACGTTGGAGCAGATAGTCTTACATATTTATCTGTGGAAGGGCTTGTTCAGGCAGTGAGACATGGAATGGATAATCGCGACAGCAGTTACATTGGGCACTGCACTGCATGTCTGACTGGTGAATATCCAGATGAACTCTCAAGTGATCTCAGCTGGTGATGTATCATTAGCTACACCTAGAGTATCATCCTCTCAGTCAATGTTCATTTGCATTCCAACATGATCATCACTTATTAAGGCTGAGAACAAATAATTTTTATAAAAACATGTTCCTATGGAATACAGTGTGTGCCTAATTATGCTAAACAATTGTTTGATCTTACATTTAAGGATTTTATAACATTTAGTGAAATAAGGATCTTCAGTGAATTTGTATGAACAATATGCAATTTAAGAGAAAAATTAGTTTTTATACTTATTTGAAACAAAGTTACTTAGGATCATTTTTATAAGATTGATAGAGATGACTACAAAGATGATTTACTGGCTAGATCTATAACTGTTTTCACGTAACTTTATCAATGATTGTGAATGATTGATTATTCTATGTATATTGATAAAAAAAAAGGTAATATCTCATAAAATATAGTGTATAATAAACATATATGCCTATATACAAGTATATGTATATTAAACAACAAATTTCATGTACAGCTTAATATTTTTATTATAAAAAATCAAACTTTCGAGATATAAAGAGTTTTATAATTTACCTTATCACAAGTACAAGTTACTGAACCTTCTTTGAAACAAATTATCAACTATTTGATTGACTAGAATGTTGATTGTACTCCTTTAATTTTTCACTTATCTCTCTCATTTTTGCTTCACGCTTCTCTTGTTTTCTTCTTTTCTTATCTATAATAAGAGGCTCATTCAATTTGAGTTCTTTAGATAGTAGTCTTCCACTCTCTTCCATAGCTATTTCATCAACTTCCATTTCTTCTGTTTTATTATTTTTTGGATTTATAACTCTTTTGTTTTGATTTGACTCGCTGATTATATTTTTTATTTCACTTAATCTATTATTTTCTAATTGATTAAGTTCTTTTTTATTACTTGAAACGTCAATGGATTTTTTGTTAGAGTTTTTACTATAACTTTTTTGTGACAGTGATATTTTTTTCTTTTTTATAGTTTTTCTTTGTGCTTTACCTATTATAGATTTTTCTCTAACTTTCCCTATACTCTTTACTTTTTGAGACATTAACTGTTTTTCTAAAGTAATTTCATCATTGTCAATCCAAGGCATACTACTTTTTGATGTTGATGGTCCTGGATCAATCACTGTTAGTTTCTTTGGAATTATTGTTTCCCTTTCTTTATCCAATTCAGTCATTTGTAATGTATTTTCTAAATTTTCTATTTGTAAATCATAATCAATATTATGATCATTATTTTCAGCAAGTTTTGTCACTGGCGATTCATTTTCTGAGTACTTGTACATAGCAAAGGGATTATCTTCATCTGATTCAGATTCAGGTTCAAACCCTCGTAACCTTAGTTCCTTTCTAAACTCTTGTTTTTTAAGGTACTCATGCAATGCATCCATTCTTTTGTTTCGTGAGTTTTTCCAAAATGAGAGAGCTTTAAATAAGTTAAAAATTTATTTAATATGTTAAAACATGTTTATGAAATAAATTTTGATTAATGATTAAATTAACATACCTTCTTCTTGATAATTACTTGGGACTCCAGCTTCTTTTATTGTCTCCATGTTAGGCATACTTTTTTTATGTTTAGAATCTCCAACAACTTCGTACCTTGGTACTACAAAAGCTCTTTGCATTTTGAGGAGTTTTCGAGTTTTATTTAAATACTTCAATGTTGGAACTTTTTCAAAAACTGAATCATCGATTATTGGATTATTATATTTTTCAAAAAAAAGGTAAGTTCCAACTACATCTTCATATGATCCTTGAAAGAACTGGAAATTTTAGAAAAACTATTATATTTCAATTTGATCAAAATGCAAAGCTTTCCTAATCATGAAGCTTATTACAACGAATATCTTACCTTGCCGTTTACTTGCATAACTGGATGATCAGAATCCAAGCCAAGCATGTCCAATTTTAAATTTTCATTACTGAAAACATCATTTGTCGCACAATTGTCAAATTCCACGTAAACAAGTATTTCCTCCTCATCCTCATCGAGCTCCGAATCCGAATTTGACATTTTTACAAAAGTTTACGACAAAAGAATTTGCTAAGCTAAAAGCTCTATCTCTGCACCTTGCCTGCCCGCAGACTGCTATAATACTATATTATCGAGGTTATGATGAGACTTGCGAGCTACGAACTCTCCAAAACGCGCCAACATTCGAAGTAACCAATCGCAGAAAGAAAACTATCACGTTATGAACTGCTAGACGCAACTTACCTAGATAGGAAACTCACTATCGATAAAGTCACTTTCGCGATCCGCGTTTAACAAA
>JAPYZA010015908.1:0-14450 GCA_030522685.1 Eupelmus azureus
ACAAAAATTTATATCAATAAAAGCTATGATATACTATTTTAAATCATAATAAATGTTTTATTCATTTTCAGTCGATTCAACCCAGACTGGCCCCCTTAAGGGAAATGAAATTCAAATTAGACATAATATAATTATCTAAAATAGTAAAATTATGATAAATAATGTGTGACGGGAATTGAAAGTAGCGACTGAAGCTTAGTAAATGGGAATATTGCATTTTTTTATAAAATTCTTATAAAAGACTCTGAAATTTACACGAAGTACAAATATTATTTCTAAAATTAGTCAAATATTTTATTATAATACATACAAAAAAATAATAATAATAATTTTAACAATATAACTTCAAAAGATTTTCGATTTCTTAAAAATATCTTTATGGTAAGTTATAGTTTTTTTTATGAAAAAACGCTAGCTTATTAGAACGGTATTTCCCTTAAATAAAAAATTTAAAGGAAAACTGGAAAAAGAGTTTTTGTAATTATTTGTAACAGTAAATAGTTTACTGTTACAGTTTATTGTTTTAAATCTTTTTTTACCAATCAAAGATTAATCATTAAAATTCGGAGATTCTTTAAAATGCAATAAGAAAAAAATCTAAAATAACAACATAGTACATATATACAGCGCTGTGTGAAAAGCAACGATGTCTCGACCATATCACTACTTTACCACAAATTTATCTCATAAATAGCTTGATCAAGCGGCTTCCACGCATTCGTACATAGCTCATCATATTAAAATCAAAGAAAATAAAGTTTTCTGTCGACGCAAAACTCCATTACCTCATTCACTTTTATTAGCTTCCAGGTTTTATATATGATATTCAGCGAACTCTCTCCCTTTTTTTTCTCGGAACTGCATCAATAGCCAAAGGCTGCCTCTTTCGTGTTGCGTAACATCCGCGCTTTTTCTTTCTTCTGGGCGATATTCTTACTTCAATGCGATCCTGCATGAGCTTTTGCACTTCAGGAATTTATTATAGTTTTAGTCTTTTACTATGTCACCTATTGTGAATAGTTAGTAAGAATTGCAGGCCTTAGGTGCTTAAACAAGATATAATATCAACATTCAATATGACAATTTCATTTTCAAAGTTTGTTATTTTGTTTTTGTTTCCTGTTAAATTTCTATTGCTTCTTTTTATTGAGTGCATTATACGAGATTTCTTCAATCTTTTGCTTTTCAAGAACAATGGCTGCTTTCGATTGTATTTTAATCTGGAATTTCGCGTTTAAGGTATTTGTTATGTAGCAAACGCCTGACTGTTATATAATATAATAAGGAAATAAAATATTCTATTGAAAAGCATGCATTTAATTTTTATTTCAACTGCAACTTATTACTAGCCAAATAAAATAAATATCTACAAATTTAAGTAAAATTTAATGTAAATATTAAATACTTTCCAATTATAAATAAACGAATTTAATTAAATAAAAAGCATCTATTACCATCCAAGAGATGAATGTATCGTTTTTTACTTAATAATTAAAATTCTTTAAAATTATGTATAATCGACAATTAATTTATTAACAAAGCCTATTAATTAATATTTTACAGAAAATTCCATCATCTCTTTAACAAAGTATTGACACTTATTGTCATAATTAATATTTAAACAACGAAAAAGAAAAAGCAAAAAAATTTGGCAGCGGTGGGATTCGAACCCACGCCTCCGAAGAGACTGGTGCCTTAAACCAGCGCCTTAGACCGCTCGGCCACGCTACCACATATATATTTTTGTCCCACTGAGCCTCCAACAGATATACTGTGAATTCTTGGGCTGCAGATCTCTTATCACAATAAGCCTAATAAATCACTAATTAAAGTTTTATCGCACTACGGAAATTTTCTTATTTAATAGTCTCATACGTAACTATTTCAGTAAGTAAAATGGGATTGTACAACGTTTGTGTAGATAAGACTGACATTTTATCATCATAACATCTGTGCCATACTAAAAAGCAAATTTGAAGTTTCTAAAAAATCTGACAGTCTTATTACCGTTGGTATTTTACTTTTTTTTGTAAAAGATTATAAGTAATATTAAATATACAATTTTAAGTAGAAACTTGATTTTGTGAAATTGTATTACGTAACGATTAAACTTTCATTTCATTTTTGCGTCTGTTTGTAGATGATTACGGTATCTTATCAGTAGAATTTAATAAGTAAAAAAACTATGTTTGTGTAAATCTTTACAATACGTTAATTTTTTAAATTAAAATATCTTTTTTAGTATAATTATTCATTACATAATATATTTACGAATTAGATAAGTAGTAACAAAAAATCTATTATTTTATGCTTTACGTAAAAAATATTCACATTTGATGTGTTAACGAGTTTGCAGATTTACTTGTATTTTATTTGAATTTTCAATATAATATTTATTACATGTTGTTATAATAGCAAAAAATACTGATTCAAATATTAATATTCACAAAAACATAATTTGAAAATGTAAATTAAACATTAAAAAATTCTTTTCATACATTCAAATTTAAAAAAGTATTTTATCGCCAAAGTAGCGTCATTAATAAACGTTATCCACATAACAAAAAAGCATCTCTACATCTCTATCCTGATTCCTCCATTATTAAAAGAAAAAACATAACAAACATCAAACGACAATCTTCGCAGTTATCTCCGTCCCAACCCCGCATTTTTCTCCTCACTCCACGCAGCTATCGCGACACAGAAATCCTGCCTTCTGGCCAGAAGCGCATCCGAGCGCGAGAAACGTAAAGTCATTCAATTTCTCGCATCAATCAGGCAGCCGGGCGCGCAAAGCTTCCGGCGCGCGTCAAGCCTCCCTCCCTTACTTTTTTTCCCTTTTTTCGCAAACGTAAACAAAATTTTCAGGAGGGATCACGCCTCGCCATAAATATGGATCGAAGCCGTGGTTGGCATTGTTCTTTTTTATATTCGGCGCGAAGATCGATCGTCCGGTCGTTCGCGCCGCAGCTTCGTTAAGGGAGAGAGGTCGAGCGGAAGTCGGCAAATTTATCGCTGGACGGACAACGTGTTAGACAGTGCACGCCGAACGCTTAATCCTCCAGTGTGGTTTATTTGATTTGTTACTGATTTTTTTGCCTTGTTTTCGTTTGATTTTTTTTTTAAGAGCGAGCGAGGTACGGCTTTTGGGGAAGCTCTGGGCGCGCTTTAAATAGATTTTACGAATGCTCCCGGCGAACAGATTTTTTTTTGGAAACTGGTGTGGGAGTGGGGGGCGTATAAGAAGCTCGAATTTGATGCTTTTGTTTTGGAATTTTATCTTGTATTTATGATTTCACAGACAAATTATTATTATATTTAAATATTATAATTGTAAAATTATTCGGTTTTAGACATAAATATTACCGTTGAAATCTATCATGTTTTTTAATTAAACTGAAATTAATAACAAGATATTTATAGCCAGATTTAAATAATAATCACAATAACAACACAAATGGTATGCATCCATAAATTAATACCATAGTATACCGTTACATATAATACATAAAATGATAAACATAAATTACATATTAAAATTAAAGTATTAACTAAAATCGGAATATTTGTATGCAATTAAGAATATCTTATTTTTTTAATATTATATATGACTATTTATTATTATACTTAAAAATTTAACTATTTTGCTAACGGTGGTCATTAATCAAACTTATAGAAAGTATATTGAAAGCAAAAATCAGCTGCAGTTTTAGCATCTATTAAAACATTTATTTTTCAATTCATTCGAGGATAAATTGCTAATTCAAAAGTATGAAATTTTATAAAATATTTATTAGAAATTTATTAGAAATGCATGAAGGTACTTATTATTATAAATCTAACAGATGGCCAAGCCAATCGTAATATCAAAAAAAAACCTTTAATAGATATTTGCAGCATTTGTGACAACCCTCGCCAGAATACATAAGTGACTATGAAATAATATGTTCAAGCTTTATACATGCAAATTCTCATCATTATTTATCGGTTTTACACAACGGACATAATAATTACAGCTTTTTCAGATCCTACTGGTACTTGACAGGATGAGCGCGTAGAATAAGGAAGCAAAAATGCTCTTACAGCTGACTCTTAAGCTGAAGAGATTAAGCTTTTGAAATATGTCGCGAACGCGTTTGATTGCACCTGACGGATCGCTTCTACGAAGCTAGCACCGGTTATTTATTTCCAAGAAAGCTTTATAAATTCAGTGCATAAATTATACTCTATTATTATTCAAGAAGCGCGTGCGATTTTCTCGATAATGAATAAAGTACGCTTTTTCTCCTACGGTTCCATTCCGCAAGTTTGTCATTATCCGAGCTACACCTACGCTTCAAAAGGATTTTCATACTCCATGGCGGGGGAGGAGGTCCGATCATAAGAATACTTTTTATTCAAATGCTATAAATATAGAATCTTAAAATTATGAATTGCGCACTTTATAATTTATGATTGAAAAATATTGAATATTTACGATTTAGAAAGGTAGTTTGTGAATTTAAAAGTATTTTTATTTTATTTATTTATTTAAAAACATTCTAATAATTGGATCCCTTCCTATGTATGAATTTAGTCGGTTAAATTTAAACAATCATTTTGATCCATATAAAAGACCAAAATTAAAAATGAAAAGCTAAATGCGTTTTTTGCTTTGAAAAATGTTGAAAAGCGAGTAAGAGTCAAAGTAAAATTTATATGCTTTTAGCCTTGAAACGTTTACGAGGCAGGCCAATAAATTATATTAGTTAAATTTTACCTCAAATTAAACGAAAAATATACTGCTTGTGTTCCTGAATTGTTAATGTAACTCAACCTTACTTTATTATATTCTTTAAGTATCATCTTTGCAAGCACAAGAGAGCTTTTAGAAAGCAAACTTGAAATCGATTTATTGATACATACTAACTCCCTCCAATATATTGTTATTAATATTTCGGAAAAACGAAAGTAAAAAGCTACAATCGCTCGTTGATTGGTTATATTTTAGAAATATCATTTTGGATTACTTTCATTGTACTGGACTATAGTAAAGCTGCAACCAATTGCATCATTTAAGAAATAGGTATGAAATGAAGTAAGAACAATGAGGAAGAAATGACGTGCGATACTGTTCAATGTATTTATTGACTAGTGTAACAAGAAATGTTACAATCGCCAGTAATTGTTTCTCAATTCAAATTTTTCTGTTGTTAATCAAATCTTACAAATTGAAGTAATAATAGTTTCTTAGCCACATAAAATAAATTTATAAGGAACGACAACTTGTATCTTTTGTTTTGATTAACAAGAATAATAATGTTTTAATCATACTATCAATTAAAAGGAAGCTTTTTCCAACGATATAAATATCGTCAAATCCAGAACCTTCGCTTCATCGTGATGCATTCAAATTTAATCAATAACCAAAGCTCAAGCCTCAATTTTAATGAAGCAATCCGATTGGTATTGTCCTCGATATCGCGCGTAAATCCATACATTTTACGAAGCGTGTAAATACCTTGTTAATGATTAAGCGTACAATGGCGGCTGATCAGCTGCGCTCTAAACAAAGCGCCGCGTTATTGTTCTCAGGCGCGTCAATATTAGGAACAACGTGAGCGTTAAATGTTCATCAATGACGCTTCAAATATTGACAAAAGAACCATCGGGGCGCCTCGCTCGTAAGAGCCAATAAACCCAATGGCCGGCTGATCACGCCTTGTCTTAGCCTATTATTATCGAGAGCCGTTTACGAGCCTGTGGAAGTCGTTAAGGGTTTTAACGTACGACTTAATATGTTTCTATTAAAGTTCTGTCTTTTTAAGGTCAGTTGTAAAAACTTTATCAGAGTGAGAATCAGATTGCGTATCTAATGAAGCAGAATCTATTTTGTATATGAAAAAAGATTAGGAATAACGTTGGCGATTGTTTACAGTGGTTTTTAAAACAATATTATTTGAAAAAAAATAATAAATGTATTATCGTAATATTTAATTAGGTAAACACAATAAGTCAAAAATTTGTTGAAGAATTTCCGGGCTTGATTTATCGAATCAAAGAAAGAAAAAAGAAAACACCGGCCGCACAACGGATACCCTTTTCATATCAAAGCCCAAAAACCTAGCCTCGGAGTTCCCATTGACGCCGCCGAAATTCCGGCAGTTTGCAAAAAGAATACACACAGATGTTCCTTGAAAGAAAAAGGCCAAAGACTCTCCATTCAATCGGGCGAGCTTCCCTCTTTTTCGAATCAAAAGCAGCCGCCCACGCATCCGTGTATCTATTGAATTTCTCTATCCGCTGGACGACCCTCCACTGAAGCTGAAAGTCGAAGAAGAAGCAGAGAGGGTAGAGAGATCGTTATACAGCATGGACTCTGCATATCACGAAACTGCTCAGCCACGCGAATTTCTCACCCTCAAAAGGATAGAATCTCGTCGTAATAAGGATTGCAAGGGAGCGACACGTGTACGTCCTTGTGCGCGCACGCGGCTTGGATAGGTCAAGTGTTGTTTCATGTGCTGCAAGCGACAATTTGTTAATTTGCAGATATGCTGAATTTTTAAATTACAAAATAAATAAATAACTTAAAAATTAATAACACGTCAATATAGAGCCAATGTAATCTTCATGTTCAAAAACTCACGTAAAAGGTTTTATTGTGTCACGACATCACATTTCACTGCAATAATTATGAAAACAAAATTTAATACGTAAACACATTTGTTCATAATTTCATCATTATACATAATATGTTTCAGGAATATAAAAATAGACAATAATTATAAATTATCATTTATGTTGTAGTCGAGTTTTTAAAAGTCTTCAATTAACTTTTAATCGTTTAGAAAGCTAGAATTATTATTTTTTATTAAAATCTTAACAAACTTGCTTTTACAAACTTTTTCAATATTGAACTTTTTCTGATTTAATTAAATTCTCCAGTGGTTATTCTTTCATGTATACTTCTCAAAGGCGCTCTATCATAAAATAAGAAATATTAAACAATCTTTAAAATGAATTTTCTTAGAATCAATATAACTGTATTTATGCTCTTGTAACAAGGTATTTTTTTTACAATTTCTTTCAGCCGTTTATAAATAATTTTCCACGTATATCCACCACTAAAATGAAAAAAGTGCTTCCATTTTTTCGCACAAATAATAAGATTTCATCCATCCATCTCATCATTACTTTTTCTCTCTACCAGCTTACTCGGACTTTGATCATTCTTTTTTTTTATTATTTAAGCTTACCCAAGTCTCGCATGAGACTTATATAGCTGTGTTAATTAATTTACAGTTTGCAATGTAAAGTACTCATTTTAGTGTTAATCGACCTTGACATCTACCCTTATATTTGTTGTTTTTATGTAGAAATAAGTTTTCTAGATTATATTGAGAATTTTATCATGAGTTCAAAACTAAATATAAGAAAAAAGTTATAACAATCTAAAGAGGCTTTAACTTTTATTGAATACTACAACTTTTTTGTTTCAGTTGATTGTTTTAAATTCTGAGAAGATAAAATTTTAAGTTTTTTTTCTTAAACTGAATGTAGACTTTATTGGACTTGGACGAGCCAAGATGTTATAATTAAAAAATATTTTTTCTCTAAGAAGTGCGATACACTCGAACACTCTTTTTTTCTTAAATTCTAAAATATTTCTTGAAAGTTTATCTTGAAAAATGTTTATCTTTGTAACTATCGTTTAAAAAGATTTTAATGATCTTCCTAGCAATCACGACGACACTTTGAAATTCATCGATACATACTTGACATTTAGCTGACACAATTTTACTTCGGTTTTATTTTTTCACTTATAACTTTGATGAACTGCTTTGATACTTTCAGATATCACAAGTCACACTAATGAGATACATTTGCCTTGAGCGTATTACAATAAAAAATCATGCTTCACAAGTTTATTTTATATATATATAACAATAATGTAACAATGAATACATAATACAAATCTATATGACCGAATACATGAATATTTAGGATCTATTAATCATCGTACGTAACGAATACATCAGAGAGGTAAAAAATTACAGGCGCAATTCATTCTCGTCTATCCAAACACATCCAGCCATTTCCGGCAAATTTGCATTTTTCTGCGTGCGCTCATGTTATGCCATATTGCATTCCGATCCCACACTATAAATAATATCCATAGATACGTAATTTATCATTCTTCTTGTGTTTTCGATGACTTTCGATACCCCCCCCCCCCCCCGTTTCATCTCATCGCGTCGGTCTCCTCATATGCTTTGCCGGGAATCTGCGGTCGGCTTATCGAACCCCCGCAAGGGATGCCATCGCAGGCACGTTAATAAGAATTTCGACGCACGAACAGTCGAGCGCGTCGGAGAAATATCCGTCCCCGCTAATATGACAACTAAATTTCTCGGCTTGAGAATGAGCCATAAATTTATCGCCCTATGATTCTCTGAATTTTTTGCCTTATGTGTAAAAAAATTTTATTGGATTATATTTAATGTATCGCCATTGGTCGTTATGATTTTTTTTTTTGGAACAAGTATCTTAGTATTATATTCTTGTAATTTCAAAATTTATTGTTGTTGTTGACATTCCACTAATAAATTAATACGATCTAAATCATCTATACAGTTCTTCCTTTACTTCATCCCTGTTCGAAATGATTCGAACTCTTTATCATCGTTATATAGGTAAGCACGATAAGGGGAAAAATGTAGCTATAGCAAATAAGGGGAAAAATGTAGCTATAGCAAAACTTGTTCCTCTCGCTGCACATTGTTACTCAGTGATTTCGCTCGTATTCGCCATAGCTCTGTACACTGGACCCTACAAGCCCTTTCATTCTCCCGGCGACATGCGAGCTTGCGAATAAATTTGCGCCTTGCCAACGTTCTTGTATACAAGCTTCGCATGTGCTCAACTCGAGGCGCACTGCACAACGAGCATCACACATTTGTCCTTTTTTTTGTATATATATATTTTTTTTCTCATCTTTGGTGCTTCATTTTCTTCGTCCTTGCGTGAGCTGGTCTCCTTATGGTGGGTGCGCGCGTGAGAGTGTTGTGCGACTGCGGTGGAATTAAGGACCAGAAGAATAGAGGAGGGTAAACGAGGGCAGAAGAAAAAAATTGAGCTGTGAAAATGAGAGAAGAAGCGAGCGTGAGCTTTCTTTGTGTAACAGGTCGGACTGAGAATAAAAAACTGCTTTGAAATAACAGCAGGCTTCACTGGGAAAAAATTTCATTGAATTAACAAAAATGTTATTCATATGACGGAAGTGGTGTTGATTAAGCTTTTGATCAACAGAATCCGTTAAGACAAAATATGTCGACATATGCAGAAGCTAATACAACATGACTGTTAACTTGACAAATATTCTGCTTGACAGCTTGTCTTTTATATACAAAGATGAGATTAAAAAATTTTAAAAAAGTCGTATGATATAATTTAGAAGGTACAGTTGAAATAACAGACATTTTGTTAATAATATACCCGCCACGAATAATGTTTTTAATAATGTTTTTCCGTATGTATATACCTGAAATGGTAACGTTGCATGTTTTATCACAGGCATAAAACGATCCTTAAGCACACAGCGAGTTTGAATTTTTGTTACTCATTAGTCTGTGACTATATTTTGTATCTGGGCAGTGACACAAAATAAATATAATGAATACAAAATCGATAGCTTCAAATAAAAAACCGTATCTTTTATACTTCTAAACAGGAGATAAGGCTTTTTTATTTGGACGTTAAAATGGTCGAAATATTCTTCTTTAAATTTTGAATACATAATTAGTTCTTGAATTAAAAAAAAATTGTCGTTAGTTAAATTTAAATGTAGTCCAATAAATTTAGTTAAATTATTTTATTTTTATTAGATGAACCTTCAATGATTAATTAATGATTAGAAAGTAATTTTGAAAATAAATACCAAAGGAACGACAATTTGAAACAGGTAAAGGACCTTTAACAAACAGTCGTAAATTTTATTTTAGCAAATTAAAAAACCCTTAAAAGATTAGCTCTGTTCCGTACGGAATCTTCTTCACAATCACGGCTAATTCGTACCATAATAACTGTTAATTAAAGAATTAAAGCCAGCGATAAATTTTCCTTCAAACGCGTCTTATCTGCATCTTTACGGGTACTCTTATTAGAGATTAAAATTTATAGCCTATCAGATATATAAAAATTTACTAATGAATTTTAGCCTATTAAAATCATTTTTATTGTTTGTACAAAGACAAAATATTAGAAATAATATAAAGTAAACAATAATATCGATTAAAGGAAAAATAATAAGATTTAGTGAAAACCAAGAAAGAAATGTTTTTGTATTTTTGATTAGCCTTCACCTTGGTTCCAATAATAAAAAATAATAATAGTTAAAAATGATAGTACCACTTATACAAAGAGCCCATTTTTATCTCATCGAAAAAGCTTTATGCATAGAGTGTTTATCCAAGGTGACAGATGTGCCTGAGTTATTCTGTCGTTATTATGAAAGTTTTAATGAAAATCCATTATTATTTTTTTATGTTATATGAAATCAGAAGAATGTCATATAAATTCATGAGCAACCTCTGACCCTAGATGTTTTTAAGTAATTGTTAGAATAATGAGGAAAAGTAATACGTTACCTTTGACTGTACATGACATACACATATACATATATGGAAATCAATAGTATGGGAAAAATTACTATTTTTAGTAGTAAGTTAAAGAAATATTTTTTTATCGCCCAAAAAGAAATAAAAGATATTTTTGAAAAATAGTAACAGATAAAGAAATTTTTAAAGACACAGTAAAAACTGCTACTTCTATAATAAAAAAAAAAAATGTGGAAACATATATAGATTTTTTTGTATGTATACATATATAATATTTCTTTAAAAAAATGTATACCTACTCATTATTTAAAACAGTAATTTTCATTTTATAATATCTCTCAATATCACTATTAAGCAATAATATTTTAAAAGAGTTTTGACTTTGAAATAAATTTTCTTTTTTTATGAATTTTCAAACATATATTACTACCCTTTGTAACCGGATATTTAACGACTTTTGAGAAATCCTTCAATGTCAAAATAATATAAAGTAATCAACCTTTACATTTTTTTCCTTTTTTTCCCTTGAATAAAAGTTTGCTAACCTTACGTTTTAGATGACAAACGCGTGACACGTTTTAATAGGTTTGGTGAGAAAACCAATTTTCAAGCTCATTTTAAATGTGTCAACATTTCTAGATTTCAGACACATAATTCTAGAATTCGTTCAAATATAATTGAAATTTTAAAACTACATATAATATATAATTTTGTTTGTACTTAATTGATACAATAATAAATTATATCTATCTATATATATATAGCTCCTAATATTAATAAAAAAATAGCATAAGCATATAATAATCATAGTTTGTCTTAATAAAACAATAGTAAAGTCTTAGCTATATAAAAATAAGTAAAAATTCGTTAGTTTTCACTTTGTAACTAAAAATGTATTAAGATTTTACCACGACAATTTAATGCATTTAAAATCATATTTAGCAAAAACAATTTCTTTATCAAAGCCACCTTAAAATATTCGTTCAGATCTCATGCTCGTAAACGGATCTTTGCTTTTTCACGAATATATAACCGGAAGAAAAAGAATAGAGTATATGTGTGTGTTAAAAAGCTCGAAGAATCGCGAGAAAAAGCATGCGGGGCATACCACCCGGCACCTGGCGATCATAAATGTCGGAAGAATATACGTCGCAATCTCGATCCGAGATGCATATCCACAGTGTGTTTAGCTTTCTGACATTCGCACGTCGTATCACCGTCTGGTTAAGTTTAAATTTTCAGGTGCTCTTGTTTTATTTACCGCGTGTATACTATAGGTTTTGACGAAAACTTTTGAGTTTTTATTGCCATATATGAATGCGCGTTCTTATTTGGGTCATAAAAAATAGAAGTTTTTGATTCATGAAAAACAAAACTTCAATACTTGATGCACTGTAATTTTATATATATTATTATACGTGGAATTTATTGACCTTATTAGTAAGACATTATTAGGGTAGAATCGGGTTTTGAGGATCAGCCGAGTAATTCTGATCACCCAATTCTAAAAAAAGCATTTTAAACATTTTTGCTTACGTAAACCAACATAATATTAATATAATTTCTAAAAACTATTACAATGACTCAGAATTGTAAATGTATGCATTATTATAAAAGTGACTTACATTATCCTCGTTCTATCCTACATCCTATGAAGATTCTTGTACTCTGAAAAAAGAGAAATAAGTTCTTTTTTCATTATTGTGAATTAAAAGAAATAAAATAGTACAATAATATGTATCCTATAATAATAATTATATAATAATATAATGGTAGCTGAATACGCGTGGTACAAACGACCATGCTGAGAGAACCAAAGAAAACAAGATAAAAACAAACTCATTTGTTGCACACGCTCACAACAAAAATGCTTCTTATAAAAAAGAAGCCGTAGTCTCAACCAAACCAAATGGCAGTATAGTAGCCATTTGGCACTCACTCTACATCAGTGAGGATTAAAGGCTTCGTGAAAAATATATCAACAGGTCACGTTCAAATTCGTCTTTCTACTCAAAGCTGTAGAGGAGTTTCTTATAAAGCATCGAAGAGCCGAGGTCAAATAGGATTTTCGTTAATAAGGAGGCTTTTATATGAGTAACAAGGTTCGGCGAGGGCGATGGAGATGATAAAAATCAGAAGGGAGAGAAACCAGATAATATCTAGGCCGCTCAGCCTGACGATGGAGTGTAAACAAACGAAATTAATTGCACACTCAGAAAAAGCAAGAAGGTCGGATAAATGGTAAAAGTTGAACTTTGAGAAGAAAATACGAGAAGCGACAATTTATGTATCTAGTTTATCTAGCTGGTCCATGCAGAAACGTGCATTTCAGTCCGTCAATTTCTAATAGTAAAAGAAAAGAAAGGGAAGGATCCTAAGTCGATATTGTCCGCATAAAGCGAAATTATAAAGATGATAATACAGATTTGTAAATAAAGAAGAATTCACAATATCCTGTAAATATGGCACGACCTTGATTCTTCGTTAAATAATGGACGCTTTTTTGTTTCGTTTACGAGGTTTTGCCTAAGCTTGGCTTCTTTTATTTTTGGATTTAATCATCGAGAAGACGCGTGCGCGCTGTCAATATCTCTTGTGAATTCATGATGCGACAGAGTCGGCTCTGGATGATGTAGTGGCTCTGTCCAGGAAACAAGAGAATGAATAAAACAGAGCTGACGTTAAATAAACATATAAAGAGAGAAAAGAAGTCACCATGTTCGAGAGAGATACGATACCGTACACCATTGTAACATGAATACCGAGTATTCGTCTTTAACTTTTATTTTTTTAAATAGATGCTAAGAGACATAGTCGATAAATAATATAGATGAGGATATACCGATGCAAATATAGTCTTGATACGTTTCAAATATTTATCATTTAAAATTTTTTATAAATATTATTATTCATAGCTCAAATTGTCAAATTATTAATGAAATAAATCATAAAAGAAGATATTAATGAAAGAAAAAATAAAATTTAACTAATTACATATAAACAATAAATTTACGGTAAATAGACAGGAACAATTAGCCACAACAATAATTTCCAACAACAATCATCAAAACCACCGTCACGTGTGCAAACTCATCCGAAAATCACCTGCATTCAATCTTAGTCCTGACCAACATTTTCCCAAGCTTATCTCCAATTAGGGATACTTAGGGCTAACAGGATATATAACGTGAATCCCCTCGTATCAAGACGAAACCCCGTCATCTTTCGCCGTCGATGCGCTTCCCGAACGAAACTCATTACCCGGGAGAGCGAGAGCCCTTGCCACATCATTTGCGATACACAGAGAAATTTCTCGCCAGGGCTTAATGGCTTTAGTCTGACGGCGTTATGCTTCCACCGCGCCGCTAATCCGGGATGCTAGGCTCGCTCTCGCGCGGTTGCGAAAGGGATGCTCGAGATGCACACGCGCGAACCTCACGCTGATAAACACCCTAAGCCACCGTGCAACGCTGTACTAGCTCTGATGCAGAGAACATCTAGCACAAGGTAGTGCGCGTAAGTGCATTAATAATTTACGCGGAGTGGTTGCAAATTTTTTTGCCTTTGATTTGCTGCGTTTTGTTAATTTAGAAATTCAAAGTCTAAATCCATTTTTATGATTATTTTTTGTACGAGATGTTTGAGACTAGCTTGGTCGTTCTCTTATTTTCTTTTTACAATAACAATGTTTATTTTGATTTGTTATATAAGTTAGAAATTACTACTGGGAAATGCAATCATAGTACTGGGGCATTTTGAAAAAATGTCATTATCCACATAATATATATTTTGTAATACGTCTAAATAGATTCTTTATATTTTTAGCAAATTTACCAGAATTTGCCTAGGTAT